>VZUI01038549.1:0-55304 GCA_013401135.1 Cettia cetti | reverse complement strand
TTTTTATCTTTTTTTTTTTTTTTTTTTTTTTTTTTTACCCCATGAAGGAAACCTACCCTTCCACTTTCAAATCTCTTTCCCTGCAAAGAACAAAAACTGCATTTCTCTTTGGCCATTGTCAAGCGGTTATAACTTTAATGAAATATAGAATAAAACCACAGCTTTTTTCTCTCTGGTTCCACCTTCTCATTTGAAAATACCCTGTTCTCCAATAGAAAAGAACATTGTCTTGCTGTGTCCTCTTATCCCATAGTCTGGCATGGAGACGTGGGAACTCAGGAAGAGAAAAGGACCATCTAGTTCATCAGTGCCAGTGGCAGTTCAATGAAATACAATATCCAGCTGCCACAGTTTTCACTTTAAACTTAAAATATCTTTTGCTACCCAGAAGCATTTTCATTTTCCAGCTCAATCCTGTACTTATTCAATGGCTGTTATTAATTTCACTTTCTCCCAATTAAAGAATGGGAGAATAAATGATATGAAGTTTTTGCATATATTACAATAATTTTGCTAATAATTATCAGCCAGGCCTAAAATATAATAATATAATTCCATTTTACCACACAATTACCACAGTCCTATCAAGAACAGCTCTGTCATTCAACAGAATCCCATCGCTGGGCCACTGCACTCATTGTTCAGGCAGAGAATAGAAATCTTTACCGGATTTAACATTCCTTCCCTGCTGCTCACTGATACAAATGTATTTAGGAATGCTGGCTATCAATTCCCTTTCAACCTTCCTAATGAGATGTTACCTAATTCTCTGAGCAAGTTAAATGAAGGTAGAGAGAATAATAACTTCAAGAACTATATTTGCAAACTAATCTCCTTTTCTCTTCAGGAGTTCTAAGCATCCTTCACAAATCTCTATCTCTGGAAATCAGAGTAATACAAAGGTTTAGAAGAAAAAAGTGCAGATGAGCTAACCCCCCCATAGCTAACAGGTCTTTTCTTCTTCCTGAAATTCAGTTCTCCTACTAAAGCAGAGTGATCAGGACTAATCAGATAAAGACTATTTAGAGTAAACAAATATGAGAACAGTCAGATACCCACATGCAGCTGTGCACCATGCTCTCACTAGCATACACTTTGTAAAAACCGAAGTAAATGCAAGCAGTATAAACAGAGAAATAAAAAACTGGCTCATTCACTTTAAGCACTTTTTAGTCTAAAGGCTGGCACTACAAATGAACTCAGTAAAAGTCTCAAACCACTTCCAGTTATCTCATTGACATGTGAAAAGGGCAAAAATGGAAGAAAACACATCAGGATGTGAAAATAAGTTCCCATTCTGATTGCATCTTTCATTAATTGGAAACTTCCTTTAGGAACTTGACCTGAGGGTGCCAAAGATCTTGCAGTCCCCATGTGACTGTACAGAGGCCCATGATATTTTCACTTTTCCTTGTGACATTGAAGGTGAGGACCCATGGAGACTGCACAGAAATGAAAACTGATGCCCCATATATGACTGCATATGTGAACAGCCCCAAGATGCAAAACCTGCTTTTTTTTTTTTGCATAATTTGAATAATGTCATATATCTGACAGATACATTTGCAAGAGAAGATTTCTGTGCTTAAAACAAAGAACAAGTCTCTGGCAATTTATTGTATTTTCTTAATTCTTCAGTTCTTACATGTTTCTCTATAAGAGAGGCATTTTTATTTTTTTTCTAATACCCTCTATGTACCTGTTCTATGAATGCACACTATGAGCACTCTGGGGCAAGTTTCTGAGCATGGGTTAGTGCTTGATTTATTACAGTCCTGTCTGCAGCAACCTATATAAAATCAGGGTATAGTGACTGTATCATAACATAAGAGTATACTGCATCAGTCTTGATCAACCAGGGTTGGTAATCACTGAGATTCTGTCACATTTATATTCTTTTTTCAGATCCTCTATACTGAAGAATGAAGGGGTGATGCAGCAAAATTATAACTGTGGCTTCTGATATAAAAAAAATTCCCTATGTACCCCTTTAGTTGGAAATTCTTAGACATTTCCATTTAACTGCAATTCTGCCAATTAGTCCCTGATGAATAGTTGCTAGTAAGATGAAGGAAAACTGATCTGTACATTTTCATATTTTCAACATAAGTAAAAAACACCATAAATGTGTCAGTGAATCCCCCCACATACAAGCACATTGAGTTATTATTAATAAAACATCCATTTATATCAACAAATAATTGTTTTCTAGAGGTAAACGTCTTCTAGATGCCATTAAATCTCCATGAATTTGAAGGATCTAAAGAGAAGTAGACTGCTGTGTGCAAAGGTTCCTACTGTATGGATGAGGTTGTTAAAACAAAAGGAGAAATGCTTGGACTTGTTCATTAACAGTTGCTCATCAATCATCACATGCACTTTCCATTGCTCTTTCAGACCAGGGATAAAAGTGGACAGCTTATGGGCCAACTGTCCAAGAATAAAGCAGATGAAAACCAGGACAATTAGTTGGAAGCTAAACCAAACCAAAAAGAACAGTAAAATCAAACAAAGGGCACATGAATATTAGTATTTCCAGCTTTCCTAGAAACAGGAAGAATTTCAACACCTCCTGCATGAAAATGGCAGTCATGCCAGACAGAGGAAAGGTAGTAAAATAATAGAATTATACCACCAGTGTACACCTTGGATGTTGTTAAGAGCAGCTAAAGCATGATATTCTTCAGTCCTTTACCTCTAAAAGATACCTAGAATCAAAAATATTTGGCTAAGTATAATGAAAGACATCACTGTGGGAAGGGAGGGGAGGGAGGGGAGGGCAGGGACCATTTCAATACTTCATTAAAAAGACTGCTGTTCACCAGTACCCTGCATCCAGAGATGGAGGAGATGTCAATTCAGTGAGCCTGAAACACCTTGGAGACATCACCTTTTGGGGATTACCCTGGAAGCAAACTGTGGCATTGGGGATGCCTTGCAAGCTGGCCTTCCTGAATTGATGGTGAATATGCCAGTCCAGGCTTAGGCAGGGGAAAACACATTCCCTCTGGGAAATGCTGGGCCCTTATGCCTAAGGATACAAGGAATATCAGCCAGCTGTTGGGAATGTGTGGATAAATGTCCCACAAACCATGCACTCAGGTCTTCCTGCTTTATATAGGCCCTCATGTGAAGCTCTGGATGTCCTTACCTCTTCCTACACATCTGAAAACTGGCAGGCCCTCTTCAGTCTTCAAGCCAGTGTCCTGCTTTTTTTTTTTTTTCCAGGACAATTCCACCAAGTTGCCTCACCAAAGTAACATTTCTGGGGTTTTCTGACTTGGCTGCCAGACTAATCTGCCCGTCAGTAAGCAGACCTGTAAGCTGACCCAATAGGAAGTCTGGAAGCCTGCCCAAAGCATTGGACATGGTGAGGCTGCTCTGGAACATGAAATCCTGGGAGTGTTTTGCAGCTGCTGCCTGAAAACTGACAGAAACCAAGATGGACATTTAAGCCAGTTGGCAGCTGTCAAGATCTTGCCGACTAGATTTTGTAGTGGGAACAACATGAGGCATTGTTTCTGAAAATTACATTTTGTTTGGAATTTCTGGCTCAAGGGAGAATCTTTCTGGTTTGTTCTGAGTTTTTAGAAGATGAATCAGAATGAAACTAAATTTCATCAGATCGATTTCCCACAAACTGGGAAACATTAATGTTGCTTGGCCAACTCTTCTTCTATCTGCAATTTCAGGATCAGCCATATATGTGTTTGGATAGGGTAGAGAATACTAACCTTTAAAGGCTGGTGCAAACATCAGTACATTTAAAATAAAGTGTTTTAAAGTGATGCAGTACAAAATATTGCTTCTCATTGGCATAAAAATTGTTGTGTCAAAATCCTTATATGTATTTACATGATCATTAGCTTTGTTTACATGGCAGGGCTGTGGAAGGTGGTAATAGTAAGCATTTTTGAAGAAGACTTCCTTTTCCCACTTTCCACAAACTTTTGAAATTCTTGTGGGAGAAGGATTACCTTAAAATTAAAGTCAATGCCCTACTGATATAGTGTGACTGTGTAGGAATATTACAGTCTATTATCTAAATATCTATTCCCTAGATATTTAAATTATCAGCTGTGGGAGGATCTCTGAGACACATTGGATCATATCAGCAATAGGGCTACAAAAGCAAAGGAGAAACCTTGCCTTTTAGCAGAGTGGACTGAGCTGCACTGCTATGTCATCAGCTTATCTGCCACATAACCATCTGATAACAGTGTTGAACTCCTAAACGTGTGTGATAAAAATTACACAGAATCTCTCCTCATTTGTCACTGTTTCATCCAAAAGATGAGGGGAAGAGCTAAGGAAGAAAGAAAGATACCAAAACTTAAAAAAAAAACCCAAAAAACAAAGCCAAGCAATGAAAAACAGCAGAACAAAACAGAAAATGCAAGAAGGAAAAAAAATCCCAATATCTCAAAAAATAGCCATCCCTCCTTGCCTTAAGCCCTCCTGTCTTATCATCTAATCATTAATTTGCCTCCTACAGAGAGGTCTTTTTAGGATGCATCCCATTTTTGACTCCTGCAGGTCTTTCATATTATTTCACTATAGTATTTTCTTAACCTACTAGATACTGTTTCATTGGGGAAGTGTGATCAACACAGCTGATGAACCATAAGCAGCCAGGATCACAAGCCTGATGCTTCAGCTTTAACTCTCACTTTGTACAGGTGAGCAACTCAACACACAGGAAACACGAGGTTTGTTTGAAAAATAAAAAAGTGCAAGTGCTCATTTTTCAGAAGACACTATTAAATAGAGCTTTATGGGTGTGCTTAGTAGTTATTTTACCAGGAATAACATGAGCAATGCATGAAGGGGCCAGTAAAACAGATGTGTCTTAGTGCTGGCAGAATAGCAGCATTCCAAGGCTGTTCTTTGGGTTCTTTCAGTGCTATTTTTCCAAAGGAGACAGAATCACCTCATATGTATTCAAATTATATACAATTATTATTTGTTATGGATTTGTGCTTTAACACCTTCTTACAGTTCTGGATGATACAAGCACTGAAAATTTTCAGTGCTGGTATGTGAATTTTAATAATTTCTAGGGCTAATAAAGACTGGACCAAGTATAAAGCAATTCCCATCATTGGAGGAAAAAAAATCTGTTAATCAGTCTTGTCCTCACTCTCACTGTACTGATTGTAAATAGTTTTAGACAGGGCTAAAAAAAGTATAGCAGCAGTCTCAGCTTGATAGACGAGTATGCCAAAATGGTTGTTCTTCATACATTTTTTCAGCTAGCACATTCTGTGAAAAATTAGAAGCAAAGCAAAATACCAAAATCTTCCCAATTTCCTCCCCCTTCTCTAATTCTGATCAAGATTATGAGGAGAATATTCCAGGAAGGGAATCAACATTGGGGAAAATATAAAAACATATTCAAACATCCATATTTCCTCCTTATGAATGCCCTTTATATGACAGAGATGTCCAAACAGCACTTAAGGAGCAACAGCAAAATGCCTGACAGACAGGCATGATAAGTAATGGCTCAAAATGTTTGCAAGCCAGACAGAAATGGTGACTTCTTTTTTTTTTTTTTTTTTTTTTTTTTCCTCCTGAAAATCCTTTAAGGTAAACTCACTCAATGTCTGCTGGCATGCAGCCATTTTCCTATAAATTCATATTACAATGCTGTATTTCTAATGGATTGGGTATGGTGCTTTTCCATTTTGCTAATGAGAAAAGCTAAAGGCCATTACTTGTTCTGATTAAGATCCCAAGGGAAGAAATGTGATGTGTATATTACCAGGCCATACGTAAAGGAAGTATTTGGCATTTCCAATCAATCAGATGAAGGGTAGACAGAAAAAGCCTTATCCTGTGACTGCAGAGGAGGAAGATATTGGGGGAAAAGAAACCATTGAAAGTGTCTTTAAAAGGTGACTTACAGGATCAGTTATAATGATATTAGTATGATCAATGACTAGGGCTACTATCTGGGAAGGATGTAATTACCAAAATGAAAACTTTCAAATGGGAAGCCTGATCAAGGGCAGAGGTACTGTCATATTTCTCAGAGCACTGTCAGTTCTCATCCAGGCAATGTATTACTGTGTCACTCACAAGCACTATGAGGTTGTGTGTCCCTGGGCTGGGAGCAGACCTAGGAAGTGAGGGGTTGAGAAACTTTGAATCCAGCTCAGAGATGTGGGTAAGTCTAGCCCCAAAGGCAAATTCAAGATAAAGAAAGATAAGGCTGGGTAAAGGGGAAAATAGAAAAGAGAAAATTCCCAGTCATGACTGGCTTTAAGGAAGGTTTTGCAGCAGTACACATTCAAAAATCTTTTCAAGAGAGAAAGGAAATGCTGTAGACCAATGAGCTATTTGTCATAAAGGAGAGGAAACAAAACAAAACAAAACAAAAACAAACAAACAAACAAACAAAAAGTGCCAAGAGATGCACTGCTCAATTTACAGAAGGATAGTCTGGAATATCCTCTAAGATGTTTCAATATGCAATTCCTACATGTTTAATCCTGTTATCACAGAATTTTTCAAATTTATACCTGAATGAAATACAAAGTTTAGAGACAATTTTTCATCCCTTTTTCAGTGGCTGCATAGTAACAGCTTGAAAATGGTACAAGGTAGGTGCTTCAAATGGCAAATAAAATGAATAGAGCTTGAAGATGGGTGTTCTAAGACAGATCAAGATCCCTTGACTGTGTCACAATGCATAGTCAGAGGTGTAGATATACTTTAAATAATATATTAATTTCAAATTATGATTCACTCTGGAACATTAAAACTGACAAAAAAAAACCCAACAAACCTGCCACACTACGTCCTCTCAGATGGAATCCAGATTAATAGAATATTACTGTCAATGACATCAAAACTACAGTAACTGATAAGGGCAGCAGGAGAGTCGCCTGTACTCTCCCCAATCTGTAATAGTGCATTTAGCTTTCCTCTTTAGGACACCACTCATTCTTTACAGATACTTGGGAGTGCTTCAGATACTTCCACTTGGGAATAAAAAGAAAGGCTCTAACACTTTCCCCTCTGTGCATTAAAAGAACATCCTCAACCCTTCTCTTCATCATGAGATCAGGAAACAAAACTAAGAGATGCATTTCTCTTAAATATCATTGGTGACAAGGCATGAATGCAACATACAGTGCTGGGAAAAAAAAAGAACTACATCTGAGAAAGCCCATCTACAGCTATCAAACTGAAATTCAATCATCTTCAGCTTTCCTTAAAGGCATATATTTAAAATATTCCACACAGGATCTAACAGGAGTTCTCAGTGAGTTCTTCTGATCCCTCTGCTCCAATCATGTGGAAAGGAACAAATGCTGCACTAATACACCCCAGCCTGTACAGGCAAGCAATTCTGGCCTCTTCTAAATGCCTCAGCCTAGGCAGGGAATTGCTAATCTCGGGAGGATCTTGCAGAGTATCTATTTCTAGGCTAGGTTGTCTATTCCGGTTCTTTGATGGACTTCTGGCTCTGGCATAGGGACTGACTGGAAAGCTCAGACATCTTCATTTTGCACTGGTGCTCAGTGATCAGCATAATGTTCCTTTTCTCCTTTCCTTTTATACATAATATTAAAAAAAATAAAATTAAGTGCTGTGCAAATATTTAATATTTGCAGTGGACAAAGTCCTAACTTGCATCACAGATTTCCTTGTCCAAGAATATGGCAGAGATGACAAAGTGGCCATTTTTCTGTCAAATAAATTTATATCAACACTTTAAAGCCATAGGACTTTGAATGATTTACCTTACAAAGAAGGATTGCTGCTGACATACAAGTGTTATACGGAACTCAGCCCAAACTGCTAAAATACAAATTAGCACAGTTAACACTTAGAAAGAATAAAACTGGCTATTCCTGAAGCTGAATGAGGGCATTTGCAGACTCCTTGCACTTAGTGGCTGATGCCAGGGACAACGAATTTAATCTTAGGATGGGAGGGTGTGTGTGGGAGATGGTTTGCCAGCCTGTCCAGCAGTAATACCCCCTAATAGCCTTGAAGGAATGGTAATTGTGAACTGAAACAGCATCTGCTTAACTGTCATCCTTGCCTCAGGACTGGAACTTTTTGCTTGTTGTGAAGACCATGAGAAACACTACACGGAGCGTGAAGATGAAAACAGCGCAAGATTAAAAACATTAAATACAACCACCAAGACACAGCTGTCCATACTGCATGTGAATACAGGGAAATATAAATGACAAAATGTATTTGACATTTTTGACATCCATGATATAATTTGGTATGGGAATGTAGAACACTGAGTTAACTGAAAACTTCTATTTTAAAATATTTTTCATTTTTATTTTGATTAATATAGAGGACAGATTATTCAACGAGAAGCAATTAAGATTCACTTCTAGGCAGTAAAGCCAAATCTAACTTCAACTGGTAAAATCTCCTCTTTTCTTACTGAGAAGAATGGGCCAATTAGTTCAACTGCCTTGACCAAAACAGCTTATGGCAGCCCATCACACAGAGGCTTTGCCTCAAATGTACAGCTGAGCATCCCTGGGTTTGGGACAGGAGCTGTTGTCCATACTATAAGAAAGACTACACTGTATGGAGGTCATTTACCTCAAAGGGAATTGAGGAACTTGCAATTATTTGATTTTTTTTTAAGTGATGCTTTAAGGTTTAATTAACATTTTTAAAACACCTTGAGAATATAAAATGCAACATAGGTGTTCCTGTTGCTATTTGTCAGTTGTTCTCTTTCTCAGGATGCCTCTGAAAAGACTGGAGTCCTGTTGTGTTGGGGAGGAACAGCAAATGCTACAGTATAATTTGTACCTTATGGGGAAAAAAAGAAAAGAAAAAGAAGAAATGTTTGTCATAAATCTGCAGGATATGTGCAGATGGAGTTAAAAACCTTCCATAGAAATGTGACAGCTTCATAAACTGAAGTAACTGAACTGCCTAAAAAATAAGTGCTTCAAACTATCTGTAAGTACTGAAATTTCTTACAATAGGATTGGGTCCGCCTGCAAAGATCTCTGTAGAACAATTACAGACAAGAGACACTAATACTTTACACTTCTGTGACAGACTTGTAATTGCAATCATATAATTAAGAGTCCTTGGAAAACACATCCAATAGCGTATGCAATAAAGTAAAAATCCTAATATTAAAAATAAGCTCAAGATGGTGCTTTGATGCTTAAGCCATATTTTTCTGTTTTGAAACACAAGAAAATACAACACTGCTCATGACATTTGTATGAAAATTAATGGAAAAGAAAAGTGGATTTATAAGCCTTGAAGTGTATTATTTTCCTTGCCTTCTGTTGCAGATTAATTACTTTAAATTTTTCCATCAGTCATTTTTTGATTTCCAACTCTCTTACACTCAGTTTTAAACAAAGGATAAAGATTTCAGCAAGGTCAGTGGTCTTCTGCTCTCAATCTCGTTCAGGTACAAATAAAATAAGGAAACCTCCTTATTCAACCAATGGCCACACACTGACTGGAATTTTTTGCTACTAACCATTTCCTTATGTCCCCTTGCCAATCAAGGAAATCTGAAATTGTTGCTGCTTGCATTTTTTAGTTATGTATAAACTTCATATAATACAATAGTCTTATAGAATGTGTATAGGAAAATAATACCAATCAATCAAATTATGGCCATTTTGTTGGAACTGCCATTTATTTCCAGAAAACTAAAGATTCTGAGATAAGTCCATTGTCTTCAGATGAAATCAGTTCTACAAAAACTAGTTAGGAGCATCTGTATGTTAAAAGAAAGTCAGCAAGGCAGCTTTTGTTAAAAAGTTATCTTTGAACACTAAAATTATGAGCACCAATTTGGATTCCGTGGATAAACTAGGCAAGGTTATTTCTGGGAATACCATCATAGCCCAATTCTCACTTCCCCTTGCTACTGTATTTTTGTCACTCAGATTTGCACTGTCAAAAATGGCAATTGAAAAAGAACAAATACAACCAATTTTTAGTCAAGTGCAGGTGTTTTAGGTGAAAAAGGCTGGCAGCAGAACAAAATTACAGTGAACAGGAAGAAGGGAGCAGTCAGGTGCCTGAGCAGTTGAAAAAAAATCACTTTGGAAATCATAGAACCTTTCGTCTACACCGCAAACACTGCACATCTGTGGTTCACAAGCCAGAGAACACAAACAGCATGAAGTTCTTGCCTCAGTGAAATCAGTTTGTGTCATATAAATCTTACACTGATTTAAGAAAACCCTCACGGGAAACACAGCAAAGGAAAACTGGGAGTTGAGGTTGGCAAATGCACAATAATTTGGACATTTAGATACTAAAGTCTTAACAAAGTTTCTGTTGCTGCATCACAACTATTAATATTAAAAAAGCAAAATTAGAAGCATTCAGGTGTGTCTACCACATTCAAAAATCATAAAATGTCAGGAATGATAGAGCAGTCCTTCATGGAACCAGAAAAGGATGTGCCTCTGGGATATGAGTGCTCCTTGGGCTTATCCCAATGAGGCTCACCTCTGCCAGACAGTAGAAATCTGCTGTGTTCAACAATTCATCACCTTGCTAGGAAAACAATTCAATTCAGCAAACTCCCAAATTCACTCAACACAGCTGCTCTCAAACCCCTTGCTGCAGTAGCTCAATGAAAAGTGCTGACTGAACTGTTTCATAGTAAATATTAGGTACTGCAGAATTCTCCTCCCAAACTGAATCTTTTAGGAGCAAGAGAATTCTACAGCCTCGTAGCTCTGACACAGAATCACCCATAACTCACAGATAATAAAAGACCATCAGAGGGCACAGAGGTTACTGCCATCAGCAGCTCCATATAGAATTGTAAATCATTTGAACAAAGCTTATCCTTTTCTGAGAACTTCAGGCTGAAATCACAGTATATACAGGATCCCAGTGTCCTACACAATGTATGAAGACTGTACCTTTAGCTCCTTCATTTAACCTTGCTTCACAAATGAGTGAACCCTGAACAGGCTCCTCTTTCCAGAAGGAAACAAGAAAGATACCTCAAAAGCACTGGTAATTTGTCTTATGGGAAGTTTAAACCTTTGGGGTACCAGTTTGCCAACCATCTGATAAACCATGGAGGTTAACTGTGAACTGCACTGTGAGCTGAAATTCAGTGGGATGCAATATGGGAAAAGGCAATGAAATTCAATGGAATATTACTTTTTGAGCAGCTGCAGGTCCAGGCGCTGTCCAATACACAGGTTATGTTATTTCTTCCATTGTGTTTAAAATACTGAATATCTTTCAGATTAAATTCACTTTCAACTTCATTGTATGTGTTTTCAGTAACATGGCAACAGGTCACCCTCCAAAACACCTGCAATCTAGTGTTTCTGTGAAGTCTCAGTGCCTCTGGAATTTAAAAAATTTCCCTTATGAAAGAATATGTGAAATGTAATTCAAAGGTTGCTGCTTAACAACATTTTGCTTAACAAAATGCACCCATCTTATTGGAAAGAAAAAAAAATAATCCAAAGAGTGCAGTATACTTCCTAATCACACAACACATGTTGAAATTAATCAATCTTACCTTTTGGTTCCAAATGTTTTTTAATAAGAGGATACTGTGTATGATCAGTTGCAACATACGCTTACTCTTTGACTGGAAACCTCAGATATTGCAAATAAAATTTTATTTTGATGCACAGCTCTTTTCTGAGTCTTGGTACATCATACTCAGTAAACCTTTTTAAAAGTTTTTATAATATTCTGAAGTATCAGTACTTAAATGAATATTACTTATTTTGAACTGAAATAATGATGTTTCTCTGTGGTGAAAAACAGAGGTTGGGGATGAAAAAAGGTTATTAACCACTGCTCTGGAATTGTGTCAACACCTGGAAATCCCTCCTGTGGACTTTAAAATGTTCAGTCCAGCTGAGATCTAGATGTCCCAAGCAATGGACTTTCTACGCTTCATTTCAAACACTAGTCTTGCTCTTAATGTATTATCAATTTCTGCAACATACTAGAGTTATGCTTTCCCTATTCTACTTTCATAACCTTATTGGTAGCACCACTAAAATTTCTTTTCCTTTCCATGGATATCCTTTATGGATACGCTGTGTCGTAAACCACTGCTGTCTTTCACCTTCATTCCCTTTTCTTTCAGCTAAAGTTTACATCTCTCTCTGAAGTTGATACAGTTCGAGTGGTTCACCTTGGACCTAAATGTTACAGTGTGAAGGACCGCAACAGTACTTAGGATAAACTAGCTGGTTTTCCATATAGTTTATCAAGTTGTTCTTTTACACCCATAATGCATCTTCTTCCAAGATTTCAAGATTTCTTGCTGTGTTCGTGTGCACTTGTACATGAGGAGAAATAACCACAGATCTGTTTCCAAACTCTTGGCAGAGAATAATTTCAGAAGCAGCTCCTCTGGGAGACACTTTTTGCAAAACACCCCCCACCTCTCTAAGATCCTCAAACTTGCCTTGTACTACAGAGACTCCACAGAGCTTGTCTTCACCGCTTATATTTGGATTTATTACTTCTCTGGAAAGCCATATTCCTCGTTTCAGAAAAAATTACCTGAGCCTTGTTTAAACACAGGCAGGACAATAAAAACAAGTCTCATTCTAATAAGGCAAAGAGTTCTCTTCTTGATTGAAAAACGGAAAACACATTTACAAAAGAGAAACACATCAAGAAAATACAGATGACAGACCTGACATTTAGAGTACTTTTGTTTTCCACCTCTTATTGAGTTTGCCAGTTGGAGGTGTGGCAGGATATTTCAAACCTAGAATTATTTTTAGGGGTTTTTTTTAACCTATTATTTGTCCCTCACCTCTACTTCCCTGTCTGCTAAATAAAGAGATTCTTTCTCTCCCCAAAACTTGCCCTGTCATTTATAGCATCAACACAATTTCACAAGAAAATGTGCGAACACTATATCTTTCCTTTTGAAATGTAAAGCAAGTAAATGACCTACTAGTAGGTCATTTGATGAGTTCCATCTTGGATCATCTGTAGGAGAGATATCAACAAAAAAATCTGGGAGTATGACTATAGATGAGCCATTTTGGGGGGATATTCTGCAGATCACTAAATTTATGCCAGATACTACCAGTTATATGGCTTTCAGTTTCTCTTCATTACTACAAAATAAAAAACCCTTCCTTTCATATACAGTGCATGGCTATCACTAAATAAAAGAAACCCAACATGCTTGGAAGAGGTGGCTTTGAAACACACTCCCATTCACCTGGTGACACTTCTAGAAATCACAAAAAAGAACTGCAGCAGACATATCTAAGAAAATATATGAAAAACAAGCTTTTAAATGTTCTAGCTAACAGTTATGTAAAGCCATATGCAAATCAAATTGAGGTCAGTTTGATGATGAAAATGAAGTTATATCAGTTAGGGCTTTTCTGGCTGATACTTTTTGTTTTGCTGATCCATCACTATTGCTTTGTGTTGATGTGTATTCTTATCACCACAATCAAGGAGTTGATTCCTTCTCTGAAAGGGAATCTGGGCTAATGTCACTTTGAGTCAGTGGCTAATACCTCAAAGAGAGGAAAGGAATCCTTAACAAAAGCTTTTTGTTCATTCGTGGAAGTGTTGTGTGAAGGTAAAATTTAACACAGAATAAAAGCTACTGACCTGCTGGGCTAAGATGAAGTGCTGCTTGGACCAAAAATGGAATTCCCTCCATCTGTGTTTATTCACCTTTTATATTTTCCCTTCCTGCCTATGACAGGTAGTGGATTTGAAGATTGGCACACTTGCACATAAAGGCAAACAGTAAGCCACTACCAAAAAATGGTAGGGAGGTTGAGCTAAGTTCAGAGAGAACGGGCAACAGTACAAATATATGATTTTATAAACTCTATTCACTCAAAAATACCATCTAACCACAGCTATGGTCAAACATACACTGTGGAACCCATGTTGAAACAGAGGAGCAAAAGGAACCTCATCTGCACAAGAGCTGATCTGCCCCATTCTGACATGTCCTGTGGAATTTCAAGATAGTCCAGAAAGGGAAAAGATCACACCTTTCCTTGCCCACCTGAGCAGGTATTTGGCCTATGCTGTCAATTTAAGAATTTTTCCTCGAAAAATGCTGTTGCATTAATAAATGTTTCCTTATAGAAATACTGAATCTATTTTTAAGATTGTTACCATTTTTGTCTCAATTATATTTAATAGCAGTGAACTCTGCAAATTGATTTAATCCTTCATGAAAAAAGTTCATAGTCTCCTGCTGACTGCTTAGAATTTGGCACTTTTCAGTTGCACTGAGTGCCCCTTTTTATCTCAAATTACACCTGAGGTAAATTGGAGCTGCCTTGCAAGAGAAGAAAGGTGCAGGAGGAGTTACTTGTTTTTTATAACTCTCACAAGAATTTATGCTGATCTTCTCTCTTCTAACCAGAATCAATTCTCCTTAAATGGATCTCCTGCCCTAGACAGCTCCATGTTGTTAATCACCTACACTTGCCCTGGACTTTGGCGGAGTAAAAGGATAAGAAAGATCTTAGTTTCAGCCTGAACTAGGCTATTTCATTTGAAATTGGTTCAGTCCTATATTTTCCACACAAACAGTAACTGAAACTGTCAGTCAATAAATAAAATAAAAGAGCCCTAAGATTAACACCTGATAACGTGAAAGGCACAAGACTGCAAAGAAACTTTGCTCCTGTAGCTCTCCAAGGACCTTGTGACACACAATTAGAATAACAGAGAGTACTTTTTGAACAAGAATCTGAACACAAGGGGAATGTGATGATGTTTCAGCTCCATGTAGCTGTAGTATCTGCAAATAGAATGGAAGATTAAACAGGAAAAAAAAAAACAAACCCTATCTAACAAAGCAGTTATTCTGCTGAGGCCTTCAGGTGACATTTTAAACCACCGGTGACCATGGAGTATCCAAAGGAAATAAAAGATAAAAAACCTATAACAAGCTTGTTGTTCCATTGAAGGGTTCTGGAGATATCATCAAGCCTTGCTGGCAACAAAAAGAACTAACAAAGTGAAAGATAAGACTGATGTACCTGCATAACAAGCCTGCTATTCCGCTGAGAAATTTCAGTGACACTATAAACCAGGAAAGCTGAGTTAGGGTAGTTTGCAGTTACAACGGGATCCCACATTATGTCACTGTGATTCTTTCACCTGACTGCATTTTTAATACAGAGTATCTGGAAAAATTAAACTTTTTTTGTTTTGTTTTGTTGTTTAACAAGTGCAATGGAGGGTTTACTTTGTAAGTTGACTACGAAGTTTCTAAATTAGAAACTGAAAGCGGAGTGAAGTGTGAAGAACAATTAAGCAGCCAGTTGAACTAACAGTTTTAGTAAAAAACCTGGCTTTTACTCACTCTCTCATTGGGCCTGAAAGGTTAAAGATGAAACAAGGCTACGGTAAGGCTATTACAAAGGAGAGGGAGAAACAGCTGGAGTTACCAAGGAGAGGGAGAAAAAGCTGGCGTTACCCCTCCGCCTGTGAGCACCAACAAAAGCTACCTCAAACTGTTGAATGAAACTGGAACCCAAGCAGTATCTGAAATGGATGCTAACACCAGGGAGGGGAGGGAAATCCCAACCAAGAAAGTGCAGAACATCAAACTTCCTTCAGGAATGACAAGGAGAGGAGAAAGCATAAGCAAATCTTTTTCCCACCAAAGTGTCAGATTATTGCTGCTGATGGCCAAACTTGGAAGTGCCAAGCAGCAATGAATGAAAGCAGTGATCAAACTGCTCAGTTTTTACATTTCTAAAGGTTTTTTGTATTATATCCACTCAGGCATCAATCACAACATTATTAAACCACAAAAGAGATGTCAGATCAATGGCTGTATCGGAAACATTTTGAATGACAGGCTGATGATGGAACAATTCCAGCCTCCATACATTATTTAAACACATACTAATGCCACTTTTCAGTGTTACCCTTACAGACTCACACACTCTATTCTCCCTTTATAGTACCTTTTTTAATAGCAGACCTAATTGTAGATGAATATTACATAGGAAAAACAAGACCTACTATAATAAATAATAATAAACTAGTAAAAAAACCCCAAGCTTTAAACCCCTTGTCTATCTTCACATTATGCCTTCTGGCATTAAAATTTCATTTTAATACAATTGTAGAAGCTGAGACTGGGTTGTCAGCCTTAATCAGAATATTCAGAGCTATTGCTTTCTTGCTGTAATGTTGACATAATTTAAGCTTAGGTTTTCTTTATGTATTTGCCCACAGCTAGCACACCCAAGTAAATGCGTTTTGCTCTTTTTGAGTGAGGAGGTATCTATGAAAAATACATATAAATATGGCAGAAATCACCCCTCTGGCAGATTGTCTGCTTAACTCCAGATTTCAAGCAGAATGGGGAAGTGATCAGAGCAGCACACGTGCCTCTCAATTCATCAGCAACAAAAGCTGTATTTTCACCGGCAGAAATCAATTTGATTTTCATAAAGGCAAAAAAGAATTATGTTCTTGGTGGATGAAGCACAAAGCACAGTAACTGGGACATGCAAATGCTGTACCAATTTCTCTCACAATACAGAACATAGGGTTGAGGTGCCATAAAGGGCACCTTTACCTTCTCTCTCTCTCCAGTGCCCTATACCACCCTACGGCATTGGAATCAAGCAAAGATGGATTTGCAGCTTTTCCTTTGGCCTGGCATCTTGATAGCCTGATCAGGAATCCTACTGATTAGGGAGTGCTTGGTATAGCAGAGATGTCTAATTTTATGCAGGCAATCCAATAATAGACAGGAAATAAGAACGTTAAAAAATATAATAAAAAGAAGTTAAATACACATTCTTTGGGAGTTTGGATAGAAAGAAAACTTCTTGTCCCTATTCATGGCAAATGGTTTCCTAAACAAATTTATTTGTGTTTTGGGGGGAAGGTTTTACCTTTACACAAGGGAAATGCAGCTGACTATGAGTGAGTCTATAGGGAAACTACTTTGCTTTGACTGCTGAACTGGATGCTCCCAGATGGAAGTGAACAGTCCTACCAGCATTAAGCTCAACCTGGGCTGGTGATAAAATAATGAAGAGGATGGACGCAGCTGCCCCCTGGATTCCCAAGGGTTTTAGTGTGTGCTTCAGGGCTGAGAGATCAAAACTCAAATCCAGTTTTGGAGTCAAGGTAGGAAATGGCAGAGGCTGCTGTTACTCAGATCACTTGCCTCACCAAAGAGCTAAAGAGTGCTCCTCTGTCGAGGGAGATGGAATGGCTCCAGCCTGGACAGAGTATTTTAATCTTTTAAGGAGCATCAAAAAGCTGAGTAATTCCCACAAGATACGAAGCTGCGCAGGTCCTTATACTATTTCTCTAGCTCACTCACTAGAGAAATGATTTTCTGTTGAAACAATGTTTTAGAAACCCATGTTCATCCTGAGTCAGGTAAGTGTGGAGGTGGTTTTGAAGTTAACTCTCACTGAAGTGACCACAGGGGTCTGTTTCAGCTGAAAAATATGTTATGTTACATTAGCAAAATACTTTGTTTAAGGAAGTGAACATATGAAAGCCTTCCCATAAAAACTGCTTTGCATACTGCAAGCCTTTAAATTAAATTGGGACAGAGTTGCTGCCAACAGTGAGTAAAATTATTTCAGTAGAATTATTTGTGACTTTTTGTCTTGTTTGACTAAAAAAATCTGGCTGGTTTCTTGAAAGGTAGCTGGTGGCTCTTTATCACACTCTGTTGCACAGTTTTAAGGATAAAATTGAAAAATATATTCATAACAGAAAGGTATCATTTATATCATTTATCTCCCATAAAACCTAGTCCTGCTGAGGTACTCACAGTAGTATGGCTTGGACTTGGTACAATTCTTCATGCCTTATGCTCTCAATGCTCCTCTCTCTGGACCAAAACTCAGAATTCCAAATAAATGAAGAAAAATATCTCTAAATAAATCATATCTCTAAACAGCTTGTGTTCTCCATGTTGTTTTGTTTTTTGGGTTTTTTTTCCCCTGTAACAGAATACATGCTGAAGAATGAAGGTCACCTCTGGATGGATACATCCCACAAAACTGCTACTGGCAGCCCAAATTATGATTTCTGATAGGAGGAATTCCCAAGAGGAGGAATTCTTGATGACATCCATGACTATACTGCTTGCATGGGTACCTAAACTGAACATGGTGCTGATGCTTTCTTTTATCTAAGAGAAATCCTGTATGTGATAAAATAGGGTGCCATTTGAGATGTTTGAAAAGCCTATGGATATTGTAGCACTCATCAATCATTTACTCTTTCTTGCTCCTTAAGTTTCCTGCAAACAACTTAGGAGTTAATACAGATAGTAAACATAAACCTGTATGGTATACCTCTGAATGTATTTCAAGAAATAATCACAGGGAATGCTGTGACCTTGAAATATAAAACTGTGTAAAGAGCCAGAAAAAGAAAGGAAATATTTCCATTTGGTTACAGTAACATGAGTTCAGGATCTCATTGTCACTCACTAGATGACCCACTGCCTCTCAGAGCCCTTTGCCTGACTCCCCAGATGGATTTGTTACTGTAAGCACTGTAACAGCGGTCCCAAGCAAGAAGAGAACATTAACTGGGAATTTTCTAGTTTGCATTAAGATTGTGAGACAATGAGCTCAGAAGACAATGTCTGTTAACAGTCATGGAATTGAAAACGACAAGGCAGAGGAAAAAATTCATAAGAGCTGCCCAACAGCACAACCAGAATTCATTTTCCATTTCCTTGCCTTAAGTTTTAAACATGCTTTAGAATCACAATAATTACACATGCAGAAATTCTCACTAGACCAAGTATTTCCTTCAGTTTCATGAAGAGGAAAATGCTGAAATTCACTTTGCGATGTAATTCTTACTTCTGATTATTGAATGCAACATTTAAAATATCAAGAATAAACAATAAATCATCATATTTAAGTTTCTTTGAAAAAAACCCCAGAGGTTATAGATCTTAACAGAGGGGTTTTTTTATGAAGTGGGAAGAAACACTGGAGTTAGAATTAAATTCAACAGATGAACAGAAGAAAGAAGTGAAGAGATCAGGAAGAGACCCAATGCAGTGGGTTAAAGAATTTTGTACAGATGCAACTGTATTAAGTACCTTATTCAATTAAAAAAAAGTTGGAAAACTGTGTTCCTAGTATCAAGTACAATAGTGGTGAAAAAAGGGTTAAGTTCATAACAGAGCATGTTATGTAATTACATATTTCATATAATTATTAAATATAGAGTGTGTGCTAAAGCTACAGATGCGTAATGTGTGTGCCTGTATTTTTGCAAAATTTACATTACACGCAGTATGCACACATTCACATATCAAACCACCATACATAGTCTGCAGTTGCTGTATTTTAGGAACTTTTGAGAGAGTTTAAATGATTTTAATTAAGAGGGAGTTAATAACTCTGGGGGAGTTTACTGAGTATGACCTACACAGCGAAAATTTGAAAATTGTTGCTGAAATATGCACGTTTAAATACAATATACTGGAAACACAGCTGGCCTTGACCAAAAATCACATTTCTTAACCTGGAACAAAGTATGTGGCTGGCTGCTATGGTTTGAAGTGAGTAGTGGATCCTACCACAAAGCCAGAACTCCTGATCTCTGTGGTACACTTTCTACACTGACAACTAAACAATTTAAAAAACAAATTGATAGAGCAGTACTTCCATAATTACATGAGATCTATAATTCTTCTTAAATATAGATCAGGTTTTGTTGGCCTAACACTTTACTACTCATACTACTTTGTAATTTCTGTTCTGTAATGACTAATGGTGACTGTATGGTGGTGAAGCCCTGAAAAGCACTGAAAAGAGTAGTAAATTACCTTAGGAAACTCAGTTAGCAATAGATGCTTTGTAATAAAGAAAAAAAACCCTGTTCTCTTACCGTTCCTGTTGTGCCCAAGGAAAGGTGGTTCATCTGTTGGGTCAGAGGGCCCATCATGCTTGCTGGCTGCATTGACATAGTGTGGTCCATTGTTGGTGTTATCACAGCACCCTAGAAACACACATTATTTACAGTTCAACCTCTCTCATATTAATAATAAAAAAAAAAAAAGGAAAAGAAAAGACATTCTTTAAATGAGTAAACCTGACTGAAAACTTGACATGAATCTTAAAAGACACTAATATATGTGTCAGAAGAAATATGTTTTGTTCCTATTGACAACCAAGCTACACACATATATTATCTGTACTGCTAATGAGGCCATTTTATGTCAGCTCCAATTAAGTGTCATTTTTCACTTCATTGCTTCTGACAAACAAATGCATATGTTCTTTCTATGATGAATGCTACTGTACATTGCAAAATGCCTGTCATTTCCATTTTTCCATATCCTACATAGAACAATCTTACAGACAGAACACATATGTCCCCAATTTTCTCTGACTTTTAAAGCCTTCAGACTCAGAGATCTTCAGCCTATTATGGTAATTATCTTGGATTTTTCCAGTCTCAGTTAAGAACCCCTACTCATGATATTTTATAGCTGATTAAGTAAGACTAGCTATTGACAGTGAGTTTGGTAGTGACACCCATTTAAAACACATACACAGTGTTGAAAAGCATTTTTCTTCTCTGCATGAAAAACAAAGACATCAATAACAAAGAGCATACGTACTAAAGCAAGACTGACACTTTGACCAAAAAAATGAAACAAAAGACATGCCAGAGGAGCTTTAGAGAGAGAGCTTCTTTGCCATTCTTATTCCTTGGTTTTTGCTCTCCCACTCCCCAAGGTCACATGTTGGCATCATGACTTAGTGAAGTGCTGATTCTCTTCAGTTCTATGTTGTAAAATGCTATTTCCTGTGTTGGTTAGAGAAAGTCAGTCAGAAAGTGTGGTCTGCTCTTTTTCTTGCAGATACTGACATAAGGCAGTATTTCCAGTCATTTCTTCATATGAAATAATAACTTTGTATGCATCTTTGTGTGCACACATCACAAACTTGCAAACCACATTATGTCTGCTACAAAGTGTGAAAAATGTAGATTAATGTATTTGTTAAAAAAAAAAAGACTGTTTTTTTCCCTTTGAGAATACTGAAAAAATTCACCTATGAACAAACTTGTTTAACCAACCTGCAAAACAAACTTGTTTCAAAACTCTTAGCATACCTGTTCTTACAAGTCTATCTCACATTCACACAGAGCTGTTTTTGTGAAGGATCTGATTAGAAGCTAAAGAGTTCAAACTTTCAGTTGCAAATAAAAATAAACAACAACAACAAAAAAATAATAGTAAAATCTGGATTCTGAGGAAATACCTATTCAGTTTTGTCTCACCTTCCAGCCATGTTTTTTCTATGCACATCCTATCTTAGAAGTATAGTGTCTGCAGTCCCTGCAAACTCATTCCTTGCATGCAGTGGGGTAAGAAGGTAGGCTCATTTTGGTCAGTCCTTTTTGTAATACCCTCAGCATATAAAATAAATACAAACTTGTTTTATGTCACAGAGTGGATTACATTTCTTGCATTGACAAGAGTCCCTAGAGAAGTCTGACAAATTTCAGGAGCTAGCCTCCGAGGAGATTCTGTCCTGATTCCAAATAAATGCTTAGGAAACAAGCATCAAACCTGCAACACTTGCCACTTTTCCCACTTTATTGGCTATATTAATTTGCACTGGTTTACCTGGATTAATTTATTGATTAACTCATTTAATGAACTACCCCAGTGAAGTCTTCCCTTTGGGTGAAAGAGTAAAAGCAAATCTGTGGGGCACACACCCATTCAGCCCATCCAGCAGTTCCTGCATAGCAGATTGTGTGCAAGAGTCTGAAGAAGAACCATGCACAATGAAAAAATGTTCTTGTTTCTTTTTTTGAAATCAGTGGCCTCGGGTACCACGCAGCCAGATGAGGTCCTAGGGTTTGGACTTTAACTGCATTTTTTAGTTATGATAGGAAATTGTAAGCTCTATGCTCAGAGTGATCAGCATTTTTACTCTGTCAAACCATACGTGCTCAAATTAAGTTTGTCAGCTGCTAAACAGTTCTCAGTTGCCTCTACAAGGAATGTTCTCCTTTGGCTAAAAGGCGGGGAATTGCCTCGCCTCAAGGCTTTCCATGACAGACAAGTTGGGCTCCCACTTATGATGTCAAGGAAGGTGATTCTCCCCTCTTTTCAATATTTGTGAGATCCCACTTTGAGAGATTCATCCACCTCCGGGGGTCCTAGTATGAAGGGAATGTGGACCTGTTTGAGAGGGTCCAGAGGGGGGGCATGAACATGATTAGAGGGCATCATTGTATCTGAAGGGAAGGTGTTAAGAGCATGGAACCAGGCTCTTCTCAGAGTTGACAAGCAATCAGGCAAGAGGCAACAGGCAGAGACTGATGCTTAGGAAGTTCCTGAGAAAGAGCGTCTTGTCTGTGCTGGTGATCCTGTACTGGAACAGGTTGCCCAGAGAGGTTGTGGAGCCTCCCTCACTGGAGATCGTCAAGAACCCTCTGGACGCAATCCTGCGAAAAGATGCTTACTGCCAAAGAATGGTTGGAGGAACTTGCTGTGATTACATATGTGACAGATTGATAACTACTCCTGGGTATAAATTCAGGAACCTGGAAATTAAGAAGGGGCAGTGGTGAAGGAAGTCTTATGGTTTAGTGTAACAAATGCAACTGCCAGACATAGAATAGAAAAGTCTGAGAGCAAATGTCTTTCAGCCAATAAGTAAGCAGGACAAGTATTGCAAACAAACTATTAAAAAAATATGGACTGGAGAGAAAATATATCAAGGACAAAAGAAATTGCTCAGAGATAGAAGGCATATCATTTTCAAACTGAAAATATATATATTCCTGTTCCTAAATACACACCATTTAATACACTAGAAAAAGAAGCTAGGAAAACAAATCAAGTATTTGCAGCTTTCCTAAGACAGCTTAACATGTTTTAAGCTGACAGTTACCTAGAGCAGAGAATTACATGCATTTCCCAGATCATTAATTCAGCAGTTCAGAATCTTCTTGTGATCACGTAGGAAAGAAATTATACTTAATTAAGGAAATATCGTCTGGTTGTTAGGGCGACACGCAGTCTCCAGACCATAATGCATTTCATAATACAGGCTGTCAAGTCCATTCATATTCAATTTATTTAGCTGTAGAAGACAAAAATGTCTTGCATCAGATGTTGCCATGATATTAAAAGTAATTTGATTCTTTTCAGCCTATAACATGTAATTGCTGATAAACATCCAGTTGGCTACTGGCAAAGGTTACATCAAACATATTGTTTTGTCTTCATCTGTGTGGTTGTCTGATTTTACTGAGTTTGTAAATGCATAGAAAGGCATCTTAGCACTGCAAACTATTACTTGAGGCCCAGTTTAATTGCAAAAAACCCATAGAAGAAGTTATCATGAGGTTTTTGCCACTCTCTTTGCCAAAAAAGTAGCTGGCCTGTCAATTATTTAGGTCTGTCATGTTGTCCTGTTGCCTCAGTATGATCACTGTTTTTTTGTAATTCCCACAAGAAACTGGTTATTATAATGACATTTAAATTTGGCAAAATAACCTCAGTATATGATTTGTCATACAACTGTGTTATTGCTAGAATGGTTTTAAAAGAAATTAACGTGGCAAATGGTAAGGAATACAAAAAACATACAGATATGCATGTTTTTTGCAACGTTTTGATAAACCTAAAATAAGTTGACATGCAGATTTGATTTCCTCTTCACTTTATTTGAAAGACCTTGCTGTTTTATAATGCTTTGAGCTTTATGAACATATTTTTTCTATAAGAAAGTGAATGTATATATTTCAGAATATAGTCTATCACTTATAAAGAGGGAAGCTTGACTTTATTAACTATGAACACTGCATACCCCCTCTATGGCAAAACCCAAAAATTACAGGAAGGACACCAAATACAGTCTATTATATGAAGCAAAATATCTTAAAATATTTGCCAATATCAAAAGGCATCAGCAGAACAAGTCTATGTTGGTGCAAAGACACATGCCAGCTTTTGTCTGTTAAAGGGTAGGAAAGTAACATCAGAAATAAGAAGTGTGTTAGGAGGCTTTAGGAATGGAGAGTTCACTAGTTGAGAGATGCACTTAGGGCCCAGTGGGAGGATGGATTACTTAGCCACAGCTTTCTACTGTAATGAACTGCATTAAAGGCTTCTGTTTTATTCCAGTGTTCTGATACTGATATTGGACTTAAGGGGAAAATGCCAGCTGAATAAATAGCTTTTAAAGCTTACAGTAAGCATCTGTTTATTTTAGAGTTTACTTTTCCTTTATTTCAGAAGTTTTAACAAGTTAACCATACTTACAAATTCTGCTTCGTAAATACTGGCCAATGTAAAGCCAACAAACTTTACAGCAGAAAACTTACTTTTCGAATTTGTTTACAGATATCTCGTGCAGACATATAAGCACCAGGCCATTCCATCTGAAAATGTATTATCCTACTACCAAGTGAATACCTTTATGTTACCAAGATCATATTGTTTCTTGAGGTTTTATTAAGCTGAGTGAAAGGATGACTTTCCTTACACTTAGGAGACAGCCATATCTATCAAGAATTAATATGAAAAAAATCAACATGCATGCTGTTTGGCAGATAAATACACTCTCTCTGCAAACTGAACAAATGATGGCCATATACTTCGATTGATTTACTGTTGTGTCTAGTCTGACTTGTCTGACCTCCTTGGGTTTCCCCCTAGACGAAGCAGAAAAAACAGGTCCCCTGAACTACTCCAAACTGGTTGGTAAGGGCCAACTATCAACTATGACTGTTGCAGGAAGACTACAGGTAGCTTTGAAATCCTCTGTCCTCTGTCATCAGCTCTGCTGGAAATACTTGTTGATATTCCAAAACAAAGGAAAACTTATTTCCTTTTCTCAGTGAAAAGATAGCAATCGCCGTTGGCATTTGGCAGTTTATCAGAGATTAAATTATGATTTAAGTGTAGTGAAGAAGATTAGCAAACATCTATCTATATATAAACATCTATATATAAAAATGTATATTCTGTAAGTCTTAGGATTTGATTTAGTTTCATTACATTGCTGATTTCAAAAGCTTGTTAAAATTGTGGTAAAGTGAGCAAGAAGCCCAAACTCTCCACTAAATCAAAGCAGCTTTAACTTTGCAATAGGCAAATCTCATACAGACCTTCATCAATGCTGAGCCCTGCTTCTGTACTGAGTACTAAACCACAAGTTCACGTGATAACATTTTGAAACTTGGGCATAAATTCAAATTCTTATCTGACATCACCTTTATAACTTAGTTGAGCCTCCTAGGAGCAACGGGCATATTTGCTTCCCCTTTCTTACATTTTTGCTGTATGTTTGTAAACTTCTTTCCTTGGATGAAAGTATATGTCATAGGTCCAAGAGAGTTACTGCCCAGAAATAACTGGTTTTAAAGGATTAGAAATCCAAATATATGTGGTAAATAAAGAACAAAAGTGACCCTTGTGTAGGATTCACCTCTCTTACAATATCCAAGGTTTTTTTAATGGTTTCTTCCCCATTCTCCTTCTTGCCTTGTATTTCCTGTCTCCTAGTTTGAATTGCAGCTTTTGATAACGTACAGATACTAGCCTAAATGTACAAATGCATATTAAAAAGATTTAGAAATGGGAACATCAAGATATGAGGAAAAAACTGTTGATGCAATAGGAAGAGTTTAATATTAGTAACTGTACACAAATAAAGTAATACCTGAAATGATATCGTACCAGTTAATAAATGTATTATTTCAGGCAGTACTAAAAGGGAATGAGAAATCTCATTTGCTTTTTTCCTACTCTTCAGCTTATGAGTATGCACTTGGCTGTATGATGGCTTTGTGTAGCCACTCCACGTATCAGTGCTTTTGTTATGTCAAGAACAGCCACCACGAACAAAAGAATCCTCACAACTCTCAAATAGGGTTTAGCATCCCCAGAAGACAAAAAAAGAAACACAAAAGTGGTAATTTTCCTGGGACATAACTACTGTAATACACAGATCAAATCTTCTCCTTTCCTTCCCACTATCAGATTTCACAAAAGAAAGATTTCAATCCATGTCAAAACAAGCAATTTCATTCTGTTTATATTCTTATATATATATTCTGATGTGGATGAAATCCTTCCTTCCTCCATTGTCTCCCAGCAGCTGATGTGCCATCATAGTATATGGGAAACAGGAGTCTCTTTTCTGTGGACTAGTATTCTTGACATCAGAATGGAATTTCATCTATTAAAGTTAAATCCAAATAATACTTCCCCTCAAACAGTTCTTTTGTATTCCCTGCCTTCTTGTCTATAAACAGGTGTGAAAATTCACTTAATGGCACATCCTATTTCTAACAAGGTAATAAATGGATATTATATCAAGCCATATGATTAAAATGCAAGCCAGCACCAGTCTTTAGCCTAAATTTTCACTTCCTTGTTTTAGAGGGTTCAAATGAAACCTTCAAAAAGTATGTCATATTTTTTGCATCCTCAGTAGTTTGATTTTACATATACATATGTAAACACACAAAATTACACATGGGCAGACAAATTGCATTGCCAATTTATTACACCCACTCAGGCCACAACATTTTTCAGTATGTGGATAGGTTTTCTTTAATGTTTGAAACTCTCAGTGCAGGATTTATTATGGCAAAGAAAACTAAGAGCAACAGTGACTGATTCTTGAACTTCTTGTTCATGAACAAAATTTAATGAGCAATGAGGACAAACTTCTGTTATTGGCTGAAAATGCTTACTATTTTACTCAGGCAAACAAGCTCCTAGAACAAGGAAGATGCTTGACAGGAAATGTTGCCTCCAGAGGCTTGTGCTTCTATGTCGAGGTACAGAGAAGTTGGTGACATGAGAGTATGTAAGATGTGTTTAATGTAGTGGGACCTTGTCTCTCCCTGGGCCTCATGTTTTCCATGCAAGGTGAGGCAGTCCCAAGTGTCTGTGTGCTCCATAAAAGCACGACAACAGATGTGACCTGACACACTGGGCTGTTGATCTCTGCATTTCTGGAAAGATTCAGTGCATAGGTCATTTGCCAGGCACAGAGAGTGCTTAACTCAGTTTGGGGAGAAAATGCCAGTGGCATTTCTTTTAAATGCTCTTCCAGCCTTGACACTGCAATGTCCAGTGACAGGGCAGCAGCCGTGTTCTGTAACAAATGTGCTGTGTTTTGTTTCCTGTCCAGCACCTGGAGGGACTTGTACTGTGTGAACTATAATCTAACAGATGAGCTGGATTAAAAGATTCCCTCATTAGAAGGACAAACACTGAAATTGGGACACATCAGAAATTATGAGGAACTAGCTATCAACAAGAGACAACCCCCCCCACCCCAAACCAAACAGAAAAGCAGGCTGGTAATATAATCCTATGTATGGAGGTCATATTAGAGGTAAGATGACAAAAATGAGACTCTACACAATGAAGAAAATGGTACGGCTGTGTGCGGTGCTAACTCCACAACACTACGAGGACTTAACACAACCAGACTTAGATGGAAATATCTGAAATACCTTCAGCTTTCAAAAAAGTGAGGTCGTATCACTGAATGAAGTTCCAAGGAGACATACTGAGGTGCTAGGGTGGTAGACAGCAGAGTGCTCCTCTGTGAGATCCCAAATACTTGAGAGGACAACGGGAACAGCGGTCAAGGAATGGTTAGTATCAGGATGTTTCCCTGCAACTCTGAGATCAGAAAGGCTCTTGTAAACCAGAATTTATTAGTGATGGACTATACAAATAAGGCAGCTTCACACAGTTGCTCCTGGACTTTGCGTCAGCCCTTCCAATGTCAAGCCAAAGGCAACTTTTCAACATCAGAGCTAACTCCTAGGCTAGGCCCAAACCTAGACTGCCCTCTCAGAGCACCCTGACGTAAGGGCTACCATCCAGGTACACAGCTGCATGGGGTGGGTAGAAAACCACCTTGAAATGCTGAGATTAATGTTGCTGTATCACTCCTGTATCTAGCTACAAACACAATGTCCATCCTCCATGAGGATGCACTATGGTGCACTGTCATCTGCTGCCTATGTCTCAACCCCCTGTTGGCAGCTCCTGCACAAAGGAAGATTAAAAGCATGGAGGGTCTAAAAATTATGTCCTTTTCCTCCTCATACAATTTTTCAAAAAAAGTTCTGAACAGCTGATGAGAACCAGTAATATGCACATAATCTTCACAGGAATCCTTCTTATCCTACCTACTAGGAAGACAGATAGCAGGAGATGCTATAAATGAAACCCAGGGTGAGTAAGGAAGCTTTCCTAAAGGTATGCTTCTGTTCAATAATAGATTTTAGAGTTGAAGATGATAGACTGGGAAATCTTGTACTAAGCCACTGTTCATGTTATGTACTGATTCATAGTTCTAGATCACAGTGATTCATACCAATCTTTAAAACTAAAAATGTGCCCTTATTAGAGAGGACAAATACAGAAATCTTTCTCTCTGTCATGTTCTGTTAGATTCGTCACCTGTAATGTTAAACAAAGCCCTTTCCCACACAGTAATGGAAAGAAAACTACTGGAGCCTCCCTTTCCTCTTATTTAAACCCCAATATTTAACAGCCTGCATGTCCTGGCTTAGATCCTAAATTGCATTTCATTTTCTGGACTTGTAATTCCTTAGGGGAGGCTATGGATGGAATCTTCCCCTGTATTGGGATTTCTCCTTTGATTGGTTAAAACTGGCTACCTGCGAGTGCCAACTTTGTGACAGACATCAAATCTGAGACTGAGGCACATATTTCCAATAGTGTCTTCTTACCTTATATTCCATCATTAAAAGTACCACAAGACTATGCCTCACTCATGCCTTTACAAATTTTAAGCATGATTTTTCTGACTCTAAAAACTCCAGACCAGTTGCTCCTTAACTCTCTACAAGCAAAATGCCACCAACACCTGGCTTTTGCTGCTCCTGGACACTCCATCCCCCTTTGGACGATGCTAATGACAGCATTACAGTACAGACACTGTTTTGAACAACTGAGACTAAGGCACAATCTGGACAAACTGGCTGAAGAAGAGTCGCTACCTAAAACTTCTCTCCCAGATGCATGAGACCTCAAAAGGCCAGTAAAGCTGATGGCAGCAAGCACACAGAGCATGTCCTTCGAAGGTAACCACATCTAAAACCATGAAGGTAAAAGTCATATAGATAAAATCAAATCTAAGCCCTCAGTATGTGTTACCAGTCAGAAAAAAAAAAAAAAAAATAAAGTCTAGAGAGGGTAAGCAGATTTTTTAACTAAAAAATAGGTATTTTAAGTTCTGGTTTACTTTAATGTACTTCCAGTGACACCTGTCTGTGAGGTAAACACTTAACATTTATAAGTCTCCCTTCCACCAAAGACCTCAAAGTGTTTTAAATCCCATGTGATATCTAGAGAAGTTGGGAGCTGGTCTGTTGTCAGGGTTCTGGGATGAGTCTGGATCTATTCTGAACTTTCCCAAGTCCATGTGTGTTCAGACTGGGAGGTACATCTTGGGTCATCACCATTGCAGGCCCAATGCAGGTTCCAATTACACACACCAGTCCAAATTGATTCAAGAAAAGGATACATTTTAATTCTTGATTCATGCTGAGCAGATTTGAAATAAATAAATAAGAGAAGATGGCTAACTTGAGTCTAATTTACTCCACACCCCATTGTCTTTTAAAAGCAAATGAAAATATTGAGGAAAAGCTATTTAAAAGCAACCAAGTAAATATTCAGTGTGAAAATAATTCAACTAGTCTAAGAAGTAGACATGAAAAGTTCAGAAAGATGCAGGTTTTGGCTATTATTAAGCTAGAAAGAAGAGAAAGTAAGCGATCCAAGAGGGATTACTCTACTTTCTTTTTAATATATCTTTACTGATCAAGAATGACTAAATTGATATATTTCCCCTTTTGTTTTCTGTCCAGATAAAGTCACTCTTGGGCAGAAATCTTCCTTATAAAATTTCAGCCTAGAGCACATTTTTACAACTGAGTTATTATCCTTAAAGTACAAGTTCATACTGGAAATGCTGGCAGCCCTCTGAACTATTGTATAGCAGTGAGCACAGCTGTAACATGTTAAACATGTTGAAAGTACATGGGGGGGGGGGGGGCGGGGAGGGGTGGAACAGAGTGGCTCAGGGGCCTGGTAGTAGAATAGGGAGTCTCAGCGCTGGGTCACCAGGTTTGGTCATTGCTGGGACTGAAAATTGCTCAGTTATGTTCAGGTATCAGCTACCCACAGAGAAACCCTCCACCACAGCGATACATCACTGTGACTGGTGGTGTCCAACAGCCTTCCCAAGGGTTGGAAATGTAGGGGGCTGCATCTCCACAGCTAAGCTCGAAGGTGGAGAGCACTGATGACACAGAGGGGAGAGACTTATGTGGTCATTTTTGTGCATGCTGCTCCGTCTACAGAGGATGTTTGCCACCAACCTATGGCTACTGGGTCTTTTCTGGGCACTCAATTTTGTCAGAAGGATGGTAACCATCAAAGACAGTTCCTTTCTCCACATTAGTGAATGGACCACATCCATGGCATCACACTACCAGTCTCAGAAGAGCTGCCAAAGCAACATGGACAAATGAAGTCAAAGTCTGCTGCTTCAGTTTTCTCTAAATGAATTTACTGGAGTAAATCAGGTAAGTAGCTCCAGTTTACACTTATCCATACATGCTGCAGTAATCTCTACAAAAAGCTTTGATTTATTATAGCTTTATTTTGTATGCCACCATTTCCTACCAGCCACTGTGTAGTATTCCATGTGAATACAAAGCAAGCAGTCAGATCCTGACATACAACAAAGATGTTCTTTACTTCTTTGCAACTTTGTGGTTTCCACACACCAGATTTGCAGAAGTTTAGGTTAAAATTAATTTTTTTTTTTTGGCAGCTCTCCTGAGTTTCTTTCAGCTATTTGAGTGTAGTAAAGGTGTTCAGCTTTCTCTGGAAAAAAAATCTTTATGTTTTTCTCTGGCATATAAAATTAACTACCATTGTGGTCAATAGTAATTTCAGAGGTTCCACAAATGAGCCAAGAAAGAGCAGTTCAAGTTTTTTCAAAGTAGTTTTCTAAGCCCTACCTGAAGTAAATTCTTCAGGCTACAAGGCAGCTGATGGGAACTGCCTACTACCAAATAATGCTCTGAAAATGTCTCAGAAAACAGAGTGCACCTTGATCTGCAGACAGAGAGGAAAAAGCTGGTGAGTCACCACTGTGGTAAATGTACCAGAGTGAGTCTTTGACCCAAAGAGAATGATCAGCCTTCTATGAAGACTGATCAGGCAGCTGAGTCTGCCATGAGTTCAGTAAGTTTTACATGATGGTAAGAAGAGGTTTTGGAGGAACAAATCACAGAGCAAGCTAGAGAAAAGAAGGCCAACTAGATGGTATATACATATTGCTGAGATGAACAGTAAATTATTTGGAAAATAAACTCTGAGAAAGAATAAAACATCTTGTGAATCCAGGTCACCCTTGGCACATAATTGTGAACAAGAGAATAAAAAAATGGGAGCTGTCACAAAGCAATGTTTCCACCATATTTCAAAATGACATGTCATTTCAGAAATTATCTAAATTTGAAGGGGAAAAAACCAAAAAGCTTAAAATTAGTTCAATAACCCAGAGATGAAAACAGGGAGATTATAGATATTTTGTCTTTGTTCTTCTTCTCACCCTTTCCCCACTTCCTAAGTTCTCTCTGGGAGTGAAGTCAAAACAACATTTTCACAACTTTTTCCATGTCACTACTCTCTCCCTCTGCACATTTTCACTTGAAGACAAGTTTTAGAGCTATTATTTGATTCTGCCCACAAAGCCAAATTTTATTATCCACAGAGTATTATATATGTAATAGTCTTGTCAGTCCTAGCCAGAGGCAAAGGGTAGCCTCAGAGGTAAAGGAAACAAGAAACATCCAAAGGAAGATAAATAGGAATGAGATGATAGGCAAATGGCTAATACTCCCATCTTTTGTTGAGAGCTGTGTGGATAGAAAAATAGTGCTCTAATTAATTCCAGAGTGACTGAGACTCGAGGGCTGGGTTCTGTGCACTGTATGATTGTGAATCTTCATTATATGTAAAACCCCTTCCTCCAAAAACCAAACAAACCCTTGTTTTGTCTTTGACATCAAAAGATGCATCATAACTAACAGCAGATGTTCTGATAAACTCCAGTAGAGACCAACCTCTTGGCAGCCACATTTCTGTTCAGCAGTGACTTTTTCAGGCACACAGAAAATCCACTTGTGGGACTGAAAAGTACATGAAACCTGGTTTTCTGGTAGCATTTTTTATGGTATTTTCTGTTACTATCAAGGAACTGCAGCATCATGAAGGACTGTCTTCTGGTGTTTCAGTTCAGTGTCACTGCAAATGATTATGAATTCAGGGAAGTAATGCAGAAGTGCACAGCTTGAAGAGGGAACAAGATGAGGCAAAAATTTTAGCAGAAGCTGTTTGCAATTTCAGTGGGTCAAACTTCTGTAATCCAACAATCATGGTAATGTACAGATCTTAAAAATTTGGCTTGAAATCCTGGCCCTGCTGAAATTAATTACAGTTTTGTCATCAATTTGAATGATACCAGGATTTCACATCACTTTAATCCTCTGAGACAGTTGCCAAGCTGTATATTACTATGCAAGTATCCAAAAGATTTTTTATACCACAGACAGATTTTCACTAATCTCTAGAAGAGATGATTCTGCTCTTGCTTTCAGATTCAGATTGTAATTCAGAGATTTTGGATTTTTTTGCAGTAATCCAGTTGTAAATTTTGTGGCACTATGCTGCCTGCAGTCTTGTTTAATCAAGAAACAAAATTCTATTTTCTGTCAAGACAACCATCCTGTCTAGAAGCTGAAGTAATTAATAAAGATAAGGACAACCAACCTTGGAACAGGAAAGAATCAAGTCTAATAAAAACTTCCAGTAAGAAACCATCTAATAAATACTTGTTATGCACACTGAGAAGGATCCTTAGGCTGAAAATGTTGCCATAAATTATTCATATGGAAGTTTTGGACTGTAAACAAATTTATGAAGATAATGATCTCTTTGCAATTCATGAACAAAAGTGGAGGGAGGGGTCAATCCCCAGAATAAACTGTGATGTATAAATCCACCAGCTGGAGGCATAAAGTACTGATGCAGAGATTCACTGCAGAAATTGTAAAATAATCCCTGTGTGTTTTCTCCTTCCAGAAAGACAGCTTTGAAGAGCAACTGCAGAGCCAAATAATTTAGCGTATCCTCATTTGCTGTTCTTGACCAGAGCAGTAATCACAAGCTAGAAATCAAAGCCTTTGGACCATAATGGGTGAATCAAATGAGAACTGTGCACAGCATTAGCCTGTGCCTGCTCAAAACTAACAGCATGCAAGCGTGAAACCTTCGTCAGTACAGACCGCAAGGGGTTGTTGCAACTTTGAGAAACACTGATGTTCATTTCTGTTTGATGTACCAAACTGCTTTTCCTCAATTGAGGATTCATACTGACTGACTAGGTAGTTTAATAAGCTGAATGAATTTCACAATGGCAAAGTTTACTTCCAGTACATTTATTTAATGGCTGAGGGAACTGATGAAAGGGAAATAAAAATCTGATGAGGAGAAAAAAAATTAGTCTAGAATCTAGACTCCCCCAGGACAATTTCTTGTGCTTTGTATCCTCTGTACTGACAGACAACATATTTGCTTTCTAGCTAATTACCAACAAGACTAAAATTTTACATCTTTGATGTGTATGAGATCAAAGAATATTAGGAAATAAAAGTAAGATTAACATAATTGTCTTGTACAGCTATAATAAATTATGACTACATATACAATCAGACACCCCGCTCATCAGGAAGGCATAAACTAGAATCAATTGAACTATACAAGAACCCTGTTTAACTTTGTTTCCTCTGCAGCTTCTCACCTCTCCAGACACCCACCACTGGATCCCAGATGGAAAGCCACAAAAGAGGCCCTCTCCCAGTGGCCTGTCTGACACCCATGAAATCCAGGAAAACCTAGCAGCCCTGTGCAGACACGGCAAGCCACTAGCAGGGGATGAACTAAAAGATTTCCAGGTCCAAAATCACATATCCCTACCACATGCTTGATCTAAAGGATTATTTGCTGTTTAGGTTTTTTATTTGTTACTACTATGGTCTACCTAATGTGCTTAAACAGACAGGGTACTGAAACCTCTTTGGGAGCATTTTGTGGTAGTGCAACCTTTTCCTATTATGTATCTAGGACACAATTCTCATCCATCAAATCTGTGTGACAGTTAGCGTGCTCAATTTAGGAAAAAAAGGGAAAAAAAAAAAAAAAAGAGGGGAACCATGCTTTGATGTATACCTGCATCTAATTCATCATTACCATGGCTGAAATAATGTATTAGGAGTGTTGCATTTTGTTTAAACTGTCCATGAGAACAATGCTGCTCTATAATAACTGATAAACACCTGGCTTTGACTGATTTGTCTTCAGTCTTAATACACACAGCATGTTTGTTTACTCCATAAGTATCTTAGTATTCCTGCTTCCTCACCAGCTCAACTATGAGAAACAAAATCAAAGGCAGCCAAAAGTAACTGCCTAGTAAGAGTAAAATGAGGTGGGAATGTTTGGATTGCTCCGGCTCATTAAGGTGATGTGAAAGGTCTACTTCCGGCTAGGAGCCGTGAGCTATTCCTTCAAGCAAAAGCATTTTGAAGGTTTTATTTGTCATCAGGTGGCAGTGACAATGAAAAACGTCTAATGCACTTCAAGACAGCTGGTAATAAAGCAGCACGGGGAACAACTGACAGAATAACAGTTACTATACCACTGTAGCTTCTAAGTTTTTACAGCCACTCAGCTGGAGTTATACCATTGTATTAAACATGGTTTAGGGTATAAAAATCATTTGGTACAGAGGAGTTCTCTCCCTCCCCATTGCTGTATGAGGAATCAGTGTGACAAAATTTGGGTAAAGAGGGTCTTTTGCTTAATTGAATTTATGTGGTTTTCCTACACAGTTTTGCTTTAGTTCACACAAGGGCAAGCCTAAAAAATGTTTCTGACTTTCTGACAACTGCCTCATTCAGCACCCTTGCAAGCAGCTCCCAACAAATCCCAGTCTTCAAAGGCATATTGTTTTTGTTTGTTCTCATTGTACCAGATGTTTTGTATCATGTATTTCAACGAACTAATTCATCTGCAGAGGACCGCCTACTCTGGCTGGTGTGCATCCAGCTGTGGAAATAGCTCAAGTGTCATCTGTGACCACTTTCATTCCATTCTTCTGACCTCACAGGATCTCAGTGACCGCATCCAAGCCCATTAAAAATAAACGGACCTGAGAACATCCTTTTAAAAATTTTCCAGAGGAGGAATAACGCTACTCTAGGCAGGAAGCCTTTCTGGAAAGAATGTAACTGATGTCGAAGGAAGATCCACTCAGCTCTGGAAGTCTCCTTCAAAACATGTTGCTTTTATCATATGAACTACCCAGTCAATATTAAGAGGCACAGGAGCAATGTCATGCGTGATTTTGATGGAGCTGAGGGCTTCTGACTAACTCAGTGCCATATCAATTAGCCTGAGCACCAGACAATCAATCAGCACTTCTGCTCTAAATGTACTGAGCTCCCATTAGAAGCTGCAAATACCGTGAGGCTACTTCATCTCAACACACTGAGCCCTTTTATATACTGTGGCTCTACTGTAATATATTTCTGAAGTAGAAACAAAATCAATCTGAATTGCTCTGGAGTGGAAGCATATCCCATTAACAGCTGTGCACCAAGATTAAAATGTATTAGTGGATAAAAAATAGTCTGCGTCTCTAAGAAGACAATTACTGCTTTCTTAAAAGTGACCAAATGAAACATCCAATAGCAATAAAGAATAGACTTTCTGAAAAATGCCTTTAGAATCAGTTGGGATCGCTTCATCACAAGTCAAAACATGCTTGGGATGGTGCAACCATTCCTTGATTAGCTTCCTTAGAAGCAGGAGCAACAAGTTGTTTTCTGAATTTCTTGAGAAGTCAACCTCAGTTTTCCACAGGAAATAAGTATTTCCTGATAAGATGTTGATCATACACTTCAATACTGGGTCCAACATATTTGCTAGTTACTTTCAAACCACTTAGTCAAGTCACCCATTAAGAGGAAGTGATACAATTGCAGACCCAGTGAACTGAGAAACTAGGTGACCAAGACTCCTTTTGGATCTAGAATTATCCACCTGTGTAAGAGGGCTCACAATATGTCAAACCAAGTAGTTAATTTTGGTTTTGAGAAGTAACTATGGCTGTAGTTAATTAGACAGCTTGGAAGGATTTTTAATATTGTACAACACCAATTACTAGAGTATTTCAGAAAAATTTCAGAAGCCTTTGAAAACCTTCAGGAAAATTAGTGTCTTATATCAATCATCTGATTCATCACTTTCAGGAAGTTGCATTCCAAGCCCTGTATTCTGCAGAGAAAATTTTAATTCTGGCAACTGCCCTATACTTAAAAGGTGGTAATTCATCTTTTCACTTCAGATCAGGTGTATTTGCTATAAACTTGCTATTTGAGTATATCTAGGGGTCAGCTACTTCGAGGTCTAAGCAGATCATGCAGAAGGCATGAACAGCTGGCTGCAGCTTGTGATATTTCCTGTAGTTCATAACTCAGAGGTCAGCAAAATGGACTTGCTCACAGAGATGTTAAAGAATTTCACATTAGTGTTCACTGACTTCACAGTAACTCATTAAATGGTGATACCTAGGGTACAAATGGGTGCCTAACAGAAGACTCTTTTGGGATTTTAAGTCTTTGTCTGTGACACACTCTAGTCATCTGCTGATTTTGCTGTTGCATGGTTTGTTTGGCTCGGGCTTCCACTTTGGAGCATATCAGAATGATAGACAGCATTTTCTGAAATAAAGAAAATACTTCTCATAGGGAAACCAGCACATTTGAGCAAAACTATTGTCCTTTAGCATATAGAACATACAAAAGTAATGCCTGTGATGGTCCAATGATTTATACTGGATATTGGAATTGTTAACATCAAAGAATTCTGTCCCTTGTATTTATCCACAAGAATTTTACCAGCACAAAAGAGTTAACATAGTTTTTTATGCTGTGAGCAGCAGAACAAATATTGCATAATGCCTGGTTACATATTGTCCCAGCTTGGCCAAGTAGATGAAAGGAAACAGCAAAGTACAGTCTCATACTTCACTCAACAAAACAGCACTCATGGCATGTTTCTACTTATTCCTTCACTTGTCTGTTAAATAAAATAATGAAAAGAAGCTCAGAGAGGAATTCAAATACATTGCATATTGTGGCTGCAAGTGAATATCACCACAAGCAGATCATTGCTAATCATCACACCCCATACTCTCAGAGCCATGACCTGTATCACTGATTTCTATCTGGAAGACAGATTTGAATGGCATGTAAAACTCTAGGAAGAATAACAAATGTACACATTTTGAATATTGTGAGAAAGCTCTCTTCAATTGTGGTATTTGAAACTTCCCAAGCTCTATTACAACATGTTTATAATGAGTTCACCTGGCTTACACACATGTCCAATTTTTTTTTTTCCCCTGAATGGATGCAGTTACACACATTGGTACATTTATATTATCTCAGTGAAAACATACATGGTTACTATCCACTGAAAAATGAAGTCCAGAATCTCAAAGACGTGCACATCACCTGTGTGGGCCAAGCAAAATGTTTTTCAGGGTTATAGACAAACCTGAACTGTCATCCAAAGATAAAGTCATGCTTTTCTACCCTGGAAAGTGGAATGCAAAGCAAAGGAAAGGGCCAAACTAGTATGGAGTTCCCAGGACCTACTCCAGGTCCATGCTTTTAACATGAACACTGGCATGGATTGAAGGTATGTTTGCTGTGTGAGCCCAAATCTGAGCTCTGAGCCATAACTCTTCTCTGGGCAGCAGCAACAGTACCAGGACTCCCATTCAAAGACCAATTCCCTCCAACCCCATTACTATGCTCTAACCAGCTGCCTAAAATTTGCTTTACAGTCATCTCCTGGTAGAACCAACATGCCTCAAGGTGTTGAATATCTATGAAGATTTAGCTTGAAATGTTACAGAATTGAATATCAAATGAAAGTTGAAGAATGTGAATAGGGTGCTACTGTCTGCAGAAAGCAGCATGAAACCAGAAGAATTGCACATGTCTTTCTCTTCAAATTTTTCTTATTCCCATGCTGCTCCTGGGGGAAGACTTAGCCTGTCACAGCTTTAGCTTTGTTAAAGTGCAAGGTGTCTCTGCTTGCTGCACTTGGAGTGGAGTTTGAGAGGGAGCTAATACAGCTTTGCTACTTCCACAGACACAAATCAGTGAGATGGGGTTCTGCATCTGCTTGTCTATCAGAAACATTCAAACTCCTCCCGACAAACGTCCACCCCTTTCTCTCCCTGAAGCAAGACCTGTGACAAGCACCAGGAAACGATCACTGCATCAAACACTTCATCCTCATTTAAAATAAGTACATCCAGAGCAATCCTTTCCTTTCCACAAAAATTACATGGCCTGCCAGCAGGAAGAAATGTCAGTGGTGGAATGCATACAACCATGCTTTTCCTGGAACACAGCTTGTTCTCCTGGACCCCTGAACTCTGGGTTAGCAGTTGTGGCAGTGCGGATGAACCAGCTTCACAATGGTAGGTCTCTTCTCCTACCTACCTTCGGAAAATACACTTCTAGCCACAACCCTGTCAGATGTGGGACATCTGTGAGTGTGACACCCACCCTCTTGGCTAGAGGAAGGCATTAGACCAGTAATTTCCAAAGCTGGAAGCAGGAGTTTTTATTGATAGTGCAAAAGAGGAAGGCTATCAAGCTGGGAGCTGACACAGACTCACATCCTGTGTGGATTGGGCAAAGAGGGGGTGCATAATGATTTGCAGATTGCTGTACTGCAAAAGTACAAAGGCTGTTTGAAAGCAGGCTGTGTGCTGTGTGAAATCATATGCAGCCCTCTTGTCCCACCATGGAGATCAGTAGCAGTGTGTCAATCCTGTGATCCTCAGCTTGAAGTTGAAGTAATCATCCAAGTTATCCCAGACTGAACTGACGACTCCACAATCTGAGTTTACAGCGTTTTAGGAGGCAGAAGTAGACAACCAATAATGAGGAACCCAATTGTCTTCCTGCTTTGGGAGGTGCATGTATGGCTTGCCACACATACAGAAAAGATAATATCCACTCAATTGCTCACTTGGAAAAGCACAGTGGTGAAAGGCTACACCTGGGATTTGGGGGGATGTTAGAGACAGGGTCTCTCTTTGGCAACGAGACCTGCAGTGACATTGCAAAATGTCCCAGGTAGCTTATTTAAAAGACACAGATTGGAAAGGCTGTCCAGCAGATATCCTTTAACAAGAGGCTGTAGTCAGAAACAAGAAATAACAAATTGCATTTAAACTGTGGTAAGAAGAAGTGAGATTTCAGCCCCTAATTTCCAAAGGCCATTTGATAAGACAACCTACCCTGCTGGAAGTGCATCTCTTTGGCATGTAGTCCAAAGGTAATGGTTTCGCTAAATAACAACTTGACACGCCTTCAACATTCTTCAGATTCTGTTGATCTGTCACTGTGTTACACAACTCATTCTTCATCAATCCACTATGAAACAGCCAAAGAATGTTCAGTGTTTATGCTATTACATTTCACTATTTGTTTTCGCAATCATGTAAGAAAGGGGTTGGAACCATGCTCTCAACAGCACTGCAGATACCACTGACTCACAACAAGAGGCTTTGTGGCAAACACTGCTGAATGCATGGACTTAATCCTAATTCACACTGCTTTGAGAGGAAAACAAGGCCACAAGGTTACAACCTGAAAACTGTAATTAAGCAATTACTCCACTTCAGTGGGACTAAAATCACTTTAGGAAAGATACACATGATTTGCCTCTGTACTGCAAAGTTTAGGTCAATATTATATTCTTTCTCAGAACACTTGAAATGAAAAAAACTTACCTATGGGAGTAAAAAATGGATGTCAAATACTGTTAAACCTGACTACATTCAATAGTTTCAATAATAAGCTACTACTTATGGTATCTTGAATGTTTTTAACTTCCAGGGTGTCAGATCACAGCACACATTTATAAACTGAAATAAAAAAAAAAAAGTTAGCATTTCCTCTGCAAAATAATTTTAAAATAATAATGTTATTAAGATGTTTCAGCAGTTACAGTTGAGAAGGTTTTAATTAATCAGCCTCTTATTCAGACACCTCAATAAGTATATCAGGAATGAACACAGAAGGGAGGAAATAAAAAGACAAGAAAATGATACATTTGAAGGCCAGAAACAAGATTTGCTATAAGTCTACCTGAGACTGTGCAAATGATATTCAAACACCTAACAAATGGTTTCTTACACAGATAAGAAGAAGAGAACATGCAGGGCAGATGGGGGACACATTATGGTGCTTCAGAAGGAGCCCCAGCAGAGTAAGGACACTATCTCAATTTCCTACATTAACCAGCAGACAGCAGAGGCAGCACTCAGAGAATGAGTGTTCAGGCAGAAAAATGAATACAGACGAAGGAGATGAAAAACCCAGAGAAGTCACTGAACTCAAGGTGAATTGGGGAAGCAGGACTGGATCATCTCTATTGCAGAGCTGGAACATATAAGCACAGGCCCAGTGGCCAGGACTAAAGGATATTAATGAAGATATAACATAGATAAATCAAAGATAGATCTAGCTAACCTCATTTTTTAAAATAAAATGACCTATTTTCTCAACAAAGGACATGCAGCAGATCTAAACTCTCTGAAGGTCAATAAAGTATTTCAGGGAATACTACAGCCAGAAACTACTAAACTTTGGGGAGGATAAAGGATTAACTAAAGTGGAAATTATAACAGGTTGTGCTAAAAGGCAAGCTATGCTACTTCAGCAGGAGGGTCACTAAAATCTCCATCAGAATTGCTCTCATCCAATGTTTTTAATAATTCCCTTGAATAATATTTGGGGAAATTGCAAAGTTGTAAGGCACATTATGTAAAGTGGCAAATTAGGCTACCATGCAGGAAGGACTGGATTAAACAGAGCAAGGCATTAATTCATCAAGTCAATCAGGCTAACATGTGGTTTCCTTTATTGTGTAGGAGCATCTGCTGGAAATGTAGAAGGAGAAAACCTATGTTTATCAGTGAATTTCAGGATGACTGCATTACCAGTCATGAGCACAAAAGAAGGAAGATATTTTACAATGCAGCAAAGTTGTCTCAGAGAAGAGAAGGAAGTATTAATGCTATTTGCACAAAAGGCTTGAATCCTATGAGCACTGGCTGCCCCAGAAAACTGAATTCAAAGTGGAATAGATCCAAAGAAGGGTCATTGCTGCAGCTAGAAGTATAAAATCCTTACATTACTGCAAATGAAGTGATATTAACATAGTTAGCTGAGAAATGAAAATGCAAGTTAAATTTTTGTTTATAAATTAATGTGGTGAACATTGAGAAAGAACAACAGTTACCGAACTTAGGAAGAATCTTTGACCAAGAATAGATGGAGGCAAAATGAATAGGAACACCTTTAGGTTGGAAATTAAAAATGGAGTGCTAAGCCTCAGAGTAAAGTTGTTTTGAAACAAACCTCCTGATAGGATTATCAAGAGGCATAAAATCAAACTATTTAATCAGGTTTGCATGGGATTATGTAGCATGCCACTGAGATTAGCTCAGTTGGTTAGAGCAGGGTGATAATAATGCCAAGGTTGTGGCTCCATCTCCGTACGGGCCATTCACTGAGGAGTTGGACTTGATGATCCTTGTGGGTCTCTTCCAACTCAGAATATTCTGTGATTTTGTATGGTTCCTGGATACAGGAATTTTGAATCTTATAAACTCATCACTAAGTCCTTAGGGTACATTATTAGAATTTTTTACACAAGTTCTGCACTAGAAAAATCATGATGCAATCATAAGTAATGCATAGATTAGCTAGTTTCCCCTACTTATGTAAATTGGCCCTTGAATACACTTGGTGCAACATAATAGTAATTTATGGAAGTGCTTTTGTTTTAAGGCTTAAGAAGGTGCCAGAGTCTCCTTCATCAGCTTATTGCTGCAGGCGTGATTCTCTTCTAATTCTCGCTGTTTCACACCTATGCAATTCAATTTTCTTAAGTGAAGTGAACTCTTGATTTATACTGGTAAAAAAACCAGTTCTAATATTTCCTTTTGTAGCTGGGAAAGGTTTATTTTAATAATTAACATGAAAACCCTAAACTCTGATAGTGTCACTGTGAGGATGTGTTGAGAGGCATCAGTCAACCTCGGCCCTTATTTCACCAGACTTTTCACACACTTCTACTAAAACCTATTTAGCAGTATGAGAATTTTATAATCTAAATAGATTGGTATTTTAAAAAAGACAAATCAGAAACTAAGCCTGAGAGAAAGATGTTTTCTCCAAGGTCAAAAATCTGATCAATGGCAGATGAAAAAGTATCTGTCACTAAGTGCTCCAAGTCTACATGTATTCTTTGAAGCCAATGTGAGGAAAGGCAGGCTCAGGTCAAAAAGGAGCTGCAACAAGGATAAATATAGCTATAGAACACATTTGTAGCTGAAGAAGCATGCATAATTTTCATTTGGAATTTTCTTTCAAAACTTCTGGGAAAAAACCCCAAATGAATACTGTATTTTTTTAAATAGTAAATTAATTAACCTGGAAGATTACCTTGATACATAATTTTCTTCCTACTGAGTTGTTTATAAAAGGACATCTTGTCAATAGCCGAAAACTTGACTTTATACTTCACTAACAAAAATTCACCTTTACAGCTTTGACAGTTGCGCCAGTCTTTTTAAATCCTATTTTAGAGTTACCACAGTTATGGTGCTGCCCTGGCATTACTCTAGTTGTAAATCATAGGCTTTCCTCAAGAATCCTCTTCTGGGCTTGCAGAATTGCAGAACCTGTTTGCTTCTCCAAAGTTGCCCAATGCTTCTTCTGTAAATGGAAATGCTGATTTCCTGCAGAGTAGGGATGGAGCCTGGGAGGCAGAAAGGAGATCCAGGTCCCCTTCTGCTGGTGAACTGTCCTCTGGTAACATCTTGTACTCTTAACTGTGCTATGGGAATGAGAACCACATCTCCAGCATGGGAAAAGCACCCAGAGATCATTCCCAGCCTTGTCACCAACTAGCATGAAACCTCTGTGCTCTCAGACCACAGAGCACATTCAAAGCCCTTTGCTGTCTGTGGCAGATGAAAATTGTTGCCTTTCCCTTCCACCATCACAGAACTCGCATGTTTGGCAATTGCACCACGTGACCACCTTTGTTACAAGCAGCCTGGGGTCCTCCTTATGACGTGCACATCCTCTGATTAGTTGCAAGCCAACAGAGCAGAGCATTCTCTGTGGAAGGTGGCTAACATCAGCATCAACTGCAAGACAGCAGCTAGGCACAAAATAAGAGAAAGGCTCATGATGGAGGGTAAATTTGAGAGGACTGTAACACACAGGTCACATGCCTCATCTGTTCACAGCGCACATATACATGCATAACCAGAATGCATCACAAGGGGAAAAATTCCTGATGGTCAGCAAAATTCAGCACTCTGCTGAGCCCATTACTTTCTGCAAACTGAATTATCTAATTCTTGGCCTATCAGCAATAGCATTTGTTCACACAGTCCTCTCCTGGTCCTATCTCTCCTGATCCTATCATAATTTGCCTACTTACTAATCTACCATCTGGTAAACAAGTAACTTGACCAGTGGTCACCAAATGAGGAATTTTTTCTCAAAATGGCAAACAAAACATATGAATCTTACAGATTTGTGTTCAGGATTTTGACTTTATGTAAATCTAAAACTTGATGAAAATGCAAATCTCTATGAAAACAGAGGTGTTACACATATTAATACTAAATAAGTATTGCTGATATTCTTAGGTGATGTACACGGAGTGGGAAAAGTGAAAGCAGAATGCAGGCTTTGTACAAACTTACACATTGATTTTTTTTAAAATGCACTACATTCTTCCACAGAATGTACTCTAATGTCTATTGATTAATAACTATCTTAAAAAAAAAAACACATTCCCCTTTGATAAAACTGCTTTTAAACAGCTGTTGTATTAAGGTTTTTCTTGACAATGAAGGTTGACGGGTAAGGTTGCATCTTTTCTGTTAAAAAGAAATCAATATTCCATAACCTCAACCAGAATTTCCTGGCTTCAACAAACTCTCGGGAACCTTTCAAATTTAGTGTCAGACACTTTCTTTTCCAAACATCTTTTTCATTTATGTTTATAGATTTATATGAAACATAGACATTATGTTTTTTTCCACTAATGTAAATGTCTTAAAACAAACTGATGGTTTATTCATTTAGTGTTCATGTTATCTGTAGAATATTTGAAAGAAAAGAAAATTTTACTAGAGCTCTGAAGTTTTTTTAGGGTAAAACAGCACACCACAAGTTCCTCAAATGCAAGGGCTTGTCTACTGGAAACATTTGTGGTTCTTCTGTCCATGTTTTCTAAGTGAATCCATATGTGGTGCGTCTTGCTGCCATCACAAAAAATGCTCAGTTTCACTAGGGGGCTCTAACCGAGTGTCAAAAAATGTTGGCAATCTAACTTAAATATATCTTTTTCTGGCATTCATATTAATTTCTACGAGAGCAGAACAAAGGACTGGAGCAATACTTTGATATGATTCCAGAAGCATTGTATGATCCAACTTAAAAATCTCTACACTTGAGTAGGAGATGTAACTTGGCTGAATTGCTTACACCTGTTTTCTTTTAGAGGTCTAAGTTAGTTAAGCTTGGGCACTGCTCTTCTGTCCTGGGTACTCTCCCCAGCACAACACCACCTGGCACTAAAGGAGGTCAGCAGGCACACGCTCTACGTACATCTGAAAAACCCGTTTAGGTAGCACTGAGACAACGTCTGTATACAGTGGGTGCTGGGTGAGAGGGAGCCAGAAGTGACCTCATGTGAGCCTGCCTGCCCCAAAGGAACATTGCCAATTACCGTCTTGATTATCAGAGTTATAGAATTTGCAGTCCTTGATTTTCTGCCTCGGGAAACACTGGAATTAAAATTGCTCAGCAGAACTTAGTCATTGGTATTTTGTTAGTTATTTCAACCTCTAAACACTTTAGCCTTAAGAGTTCAAGTAAGTTCATGTTCAAAGGATCTCTTAAAAATACATAGCAAAAAGTTGAAAGACTTGCTGGAGATTCCAATTTCTAAGGATTATTTCCTGTTTACTTTTCATACCAGCTAGCTGAATTCTCACATTTCATCTTGGAGGCAGGACTCAACTGTCTGCAGAGGACATATTTTGTTTTCTTACACTCAAACAAGCAAACTCAAGATAGACTCCTGGCTCTGTTTACTAAAAAGGTAGAGCAATAAACGTGAGGCAGAGAAAGCTGTCTTAGGAGAGGGATGTGGATTAGAGCACAAGGAACTCCTTTGTTCCAGAGTGTAGGAATCAAAACACTGAAACTGCTGTGGTATTTTGGGTATTATCCAAAACAGCAGAGTAGCTAGTGAGAAAATGAAAACTGATCCATTTCAGTTGAACAATTTGTACCTTTTATGCTACTGCATTCATGCACAACAATCAAAAGGCAAGAATCTGGAGCCTTTAGTCTTGCTTCTCACCAAACTAGGAGTTTTACACTGCTTATGAAATAAGACATGCTTTTGTTGATGCTTTTAAAGACAGACAAATTACTTTCAGCCATGGGCCACAGGAAGGATGACAGAAAAAAAAAAAAAAATAAGAGTGTTTGTTAAGACATTGACCTTTCCAGAAGGACTGTAAGAGCTTAAGAAACTTCCAGGACAGAAGTTCTCCTCAACGTACTTTAACAATATCAGTGGCACATTTTTCCATATGCTGCTGTACTTGCACCCTCCCTGCTGCCACTGGCATATTCCTTCTCCAGCTATTATGTAGAAACTCTTCCAGACTGACAAGAACATCTATCTGTGCATACCCAGTGATTACACACAGTTTTGCTTGCAAATAAAAGAGGGTAAACATAAAGCCAGTGTGTACATTGAGCATTAGGGTAGTGCATTTCTGTTGGTTCACTAAAAAAAAATTGCCTTTAAAGAGGAAGAGCACTTGCATTTTTTGCAATAAAAATTTGAATCAAAATGTTTTGAACACATGTCCTTATCAGTAAAAATGAGATTGTCTACATGTGAATTGATATGTAAACATGTTTTTCAAAGTAACCCTATAACTTCCAAAGCCTTCAGGGATTACAGGAAAAACACAGCAATGTGGTAAATGTTATAAGTCTCCAGAATAACTCTTATCCCTTATGTTTTGATTCTACCACCACTATCCATCTATCCTTATCCAGAAGCAGTAATGAAATACAAGGCTTGTTTCAGACACGGAAGAGTATGCACTGTACTTTGAAAGATATAGCTAACTAACTGAGCCAGGACTACCATTAAATGTGCATTAAATGTTTTGCCAGTTTTAGTCCAAACTCACACTGCTATAACTTTTTTGAAGCTTGTCTTCTATTAAATCTGTGGAGAGTGACCAGACCACATGGTAAAGCAATGAAACTACCAAATTTTAGGTATTCTTACTTTGACACAGTGAAATCAATATAGGAAAAAGTGGTGAAGGTTCAATTCACAAAGGGTGCATTTTTCAGAAGTGTCTGAGTCACACATGAACCTCCAGGTAGATTTTTCATCATGTCCACATGATTCAGGAATACTGTATTCCAAAAACCTGAAGGTTCTGTAAGCATTAAGAGGTGAGAAATTTTCATGTATGACCCTACTATGCCAGCAGAAGTTTATTTTCAATGCTACTTATTCAGAAACAGCAATCTACCTCAACCTATTTCTCCATGGTGCTTGGAGGAAGACCAGCAAAAAACCACTGATAACCAAAAAATAAAACCACTTTAAAAATTGTATCTGCAGTTGTTTATTAGCAACACCCTACAATATCAGTTGTATACCTGCAGAGTCTTTTTTGGACAAAAAGGACTTCCTGCTTTTTGGACAAAAAAATATTCTGACTATTATTCTCTTAAAAAATGTAATTTTGGTTGTTTTCTGTTTTTAAAGATATCACAGAATAAGAAGGCAAACAAGGCTGAGAAGGGAACCAGTATACACAAATATTTCCAGTTAATATATATGTAATTTCTGTTTGTTAGGGTCAAAAGTTTATCTGGTTGCAGTTTAAAAGCTACAGGAGGAATTGGAGATACAATCTTTTACTATAGTTGGCTTTTTAACCCACCACGTAAATGGGTGCAGAATTCACACAGGTACACATGAAGAAAATGTAGCTGAAATTCTTATACAAGGGGAAATAAAAGAGAAAAATGTCTGGGAAGCCTACCTAATGCAAGGGATATCACTGAAAAAAGAGCTTTGTTTTTGCTGCACGGGGAGGCAGGTGGGAAGAGAGATGAGATGGGCAGGCAGAGGAGGGACAGGCAGACACAGGATGGTAGTGCGGTGCAGCACAGCTCTTCCCTCCTGTCAGCAAGCCTGCCAGGCTGGGAAAACACTGCCCTGTCTGTGCACAGCACGCTGAGTGAAAAAAACCCTTTGTCTCCTCTACAGCATGGTTCTGCCTTTCTTTTTGTCATGAGGGACACTTTGTGATGTTAAATTATACATAAATATCAAGTAGGACTTTCCGTTAGAAATGAAAAGCTAATCATCCAGTAACATGATTTAGTGATACTTATAATCAAAACAAAGAATTAACCACCACTGTTTGAGCAATTCAAACTGTGCTTTCTGTATGAGTTCATCTCTACTGGCAAAGAATAATAGAGGCTTAACAAAATGTTCTCCTTCCTGGGGCAAGGGGAATGTTATATTTATCTGCAGTGGTGTCCAGGGGGACATCACATGCCACAATCAATCACCTCATAAAATAGTATGAAGCAAAGTGGTGGCAATTTAGATAATAACATGGAAAACTAAACTACAAGAAGAAACAAAATGCTAAACAAATTAGAAAGTTCCCAGTTTCATCAGCTCATAGGATTACCAAAACTCACGCATTTAACTCTGCCAACTTTTTTGTAATCTTTTCTTCTTCGGTTTTTTTTTTTTGTTTTTTTTTGGTTTTTTTGTTTTTTTTCGGTTTTTTTTTTTTGTTTTTTTTTTTGGTTTTTTTGTTTTTTTTGTTTGTTTTTTTTGTTTTTTTTTTTTTTAGCTATGGAGGTGCCTAGAATAGAGTCTATAGTTAGGCATGAAACTACAGAAACTTAAAATGAACAGAGATTCTTTATGTTCTCTCAAAACAGACCATTAATTCTGAAGTCTCCTGAATTCTCTATGTGGTAATACTCTGACAAGTTTTCAGACATTTCTAACAAAGAATTCATCTCTGAATGAAACCTGGGGAATGGTAGTTCTGGCTTTTTGCTTTTATGCTTCCTTGGTACTAAATGCCTCATGTCCTCTTACTTAAGAACATAATCTTTGGAAACATATGGGAAAAATCTTTCAGTGAAGAGGCTAGGATTGCTACAGAAAAGACATGGAAGTAACCCACAACAGCAATGAGACTGGAACAGAAATGGTACACCACTTATTTACTGTCCCTCTGCTTTTCCACCTAGAATCACACTTCCTTTTTTTGAGTTTCTGGTTGACAATAAACACCAATTTAACTCAGCATTTTGAAGGTGGAACTCACTATAAAAGACAGTTTTCTCTTCATGTCCTTACTAAGGGGCAAACACATTCAATTACCTCGTCATAATACCTCTCCTAGTAGTGCAGAAAAATGCTTTGTTCAATATTGTCAAATAAAACTCAAACACACATATACACAAAATCTGGTATTGGTAAAGTGCTTAGGTTTTTCCTTTAGAAAGGGAGCCTTTCTGCAAGGATTGAAGATTCTTTGGCTTCCACAAGTCTTGAAACTCATCATATACACATATCTAAGACTTGTGGTCTGCTATTAAATCCAAATATTAGAATACAGGACTGATGTTAACTGTAATTTTTTAAAATACATTTTGTGTCCCTATAAAGAATACAGCAACAGCTTTACTCCTCTGAGATGGAAAGTTCCCCCAGGGTCTGCAGAGAGGCGCAGCACTGCAGCAGTAGGATTTGGGCCCCACAGTACGGTCCCTGCCTTGTGAGAGAACTGAAGAACTTGCCTCCAAAGAGCTGAGGGGTGTGGAAAGAAGACCGCAAGTTGGAACAAGAGACTTGTGCAACTAAACAGATATGTCATGGAATTACACCCATGTTTCTGTACAGCCAAATCTCACCAGAACTTATACTACTGCGCAGTCAAAATATTTGAACAAAAATATGAATAACATACAGTCCTAGGCCACAGACCTTCATTTCAATTTTACTTTTCTTGTAGAAATCAATGTATTGATGATTATGTGGAGCATACGTTTAAATTTTGATTAATGACACTGTCAAGTGGATCTATACCTGAGAAACTCATCAAAGGTAGAAAAAGTGATCTGTCTATAGTAGAATTCAGTATGATATTTTCTCCTGGTATATTGCTGATATTTAGGCAAAGTGCATCAAAACTCTTCTGTGAGGTAAACAAAAAATCAGTTGCATTACTTCTAATGAATGTTGGTTAGAAACATAATGCAGCTTTAAGTAGCTATAAATTGATAAAGATGACTCAGTAAAAAAAAAAAAAAAAAAAAAAAAGTTGACTGGTCAAATCATAAAGCAGATTCAGGTTTGGTAGAGACGCTCTAAGACAGTTGTGCTTCACCCTTTTCCAACATGCTGAAATGCATTACTGAGGCACTGAGGATCCTTTATGTAAAATTACACAGGATGTTTTTGATGGCTAAGCTTATAAAGGAATGGTCATGTGTTGGTCCTGGCAATTCAAAGTACTCAGGAGTGCAGTCATCTTGCAGTCCCTGAAGAAGAGCTTCAGGAGCAACACTTCAGAACTTGTTACTCTCTTACAACCAATGAAATTAGATAACACATCACCCATCCTCCCCTTTCCACTAAATCAAATGGTGCTCCTTATAGAAACAGAATCTTTATGGCAGAGGGCTCTTGTCACAGGGAGAAGCTGGCTGCTCTTACATGACCCAGGACTTTGATGTGGCTGGACAAGCAGAGCAAGGCTACAATGGAAGCACTTTTAGCCAGATATAACCAAGTATCCACTTACTGTTGGTTGCATAACATATGGAGGATGAGGCATCCATGAAGTACTCTGGACCTGCACATCAAATACTTTTAATTAGCATAGAAAAGTTTAAAACTTGAAGATTTATTTGAAAATATCCTCCCTATTAAAACTGAGGTGCTAATTTTTATAAAAGACTTAAGTCTTATAACTCAAAACAAAATTAATTTATGCTTCATAAAGTTATTGACAAAGGAAAAAGCTTTCAAATTTCATTGATAATGTTTTTCACCAAAGTCAGAAGTCTGAGTGATTGCACCACTTCTATGAATCACAACATTTTATCTCATAAAGCAGTCTTCAATATTCCATGTTGTCCTACTTTTTCATTTGCATTGTTTGCTTTCATCCATCAATATAATCATGAACATGTCATCCAACCGACAGTGCAGGAGACATAAAATGTTCAAAGTTTATTTTCAAACGTATTTTTATGAACTTTTAAAGGTATAACATTTTCAGAGATCCCAAAATTACTTATTCTGTTTCCAGGAAGAATATAATTCAGAGTTTCTGAAAATTATTCTAATTTAAATCTTTCAGGGCAAAGCTGGCTTAAGAAGTCTGTGCCTCCAGGATCATTCTTAGCTTCAGCATCCTGGGGTCTATTCCCACCAGAACTCCATATGCATCACCAAAGACTGTCTTTGTTGTTCTGCCTTATGACTGCCATATTTCAAGGATGCAACGATTTTACTAAGAATTAAACACGTTACGGAGTGTTTGCATATTTGTGGTGGCATCTCTGAGCTCTCTTTTGTGCTATGTGTGAGTGGCCCACATGCTATCAGAATTCAGGCTCAGACCCAAGAATTCTGTATTTTAGTTTCCTTTTGCACCAGTCTGGGAACCACAAGACACAAGTGCACAAAAGATGTAGCTGTGCTAGAGCCATCAGAGGACACCCCACTTGCTTTCACAAAGATGGGTGTGTAGCACCTCAGACTGAGCACGACCAGGAATGAAAAGGAGAAAGCTACAAGGTCCCACTTCTCCAGATGCCCTGTGATTTTGTTCATGATGAAAATGTTGAGATTTAATTGCATAACAGTGTGCTCCAACATTTGTATATGTTTATGAAAGTCTATTTTTTGTTGAAAAGTAAGTTCAGCAAAACATCTTTTGAACCAAAACCAGCACACTCACATGCAAACACACCTCTACTACAACATTTTCTGTTCTGAATCCCCAGGAGCTAAAACACACTAGAGCTACCACAGCTTGCTGCCGCTCATTGCTCCCACTCTTGCACCACTGCAGCTCCTTCACTGTGCCAGGGCAAATGTCTTTGGGCTTACACTGTAAACTATCTAAGGAAAATGATACGGGTTAATAAAAAATAAAAATGAATGGCTTTGGTGCAAACACATGAAACCACAAATTGATGCAAACCAGAATAGGAAAAGTGGAGCAACTGTGAACTGTGGAACAGTGACAAAAGTAAGTGGCTGGGTGGCCTGAAGTCAATGGCCTGAATGGGAAGTAGTATGGCTCTTAAGCCAGCTTTGCTACCAAGAAAATTGCGTGTGAACTGCACTTGTGTATCTCTGACATTGACTCTTCTTTGGTGCTGCCATTTCTGAAATTTACTGAATTTACCTCATCAAAACAACTTTTGTTTGGCAAGTGCTACATAGCCATCTAAAATAAAATAAAACAAAAGTCAAAGAGAATTACAAGAATCATCTATCTTGGAAGATCAAGTTTAAAGTAGAGTAACTCCCCAGAATTACCTGTAAGCAGTACCATACCATCTGCAACCCCCCAGCCCTAACAAACCAACCCTAACATTAAGAACAACCCACCATGCAGCTTTGAAAGTCTGGTTAACTTATTTCAGGTTAGACTCAGGGCTGGAAAAGCACTGATGGCACAGGAGAGAAATAATTAAAACTGGAAAATGTATAGTCAATGACCAGCTTCTGTGAAGTGATAAGTTCCCAGAAAATGGCTAATAATAAAAATATACAATCTGGTTTTGACTTCCATCTCAGAAAGCCAAAACAAGACAATAATTTCCCGGTGGAGATCTGAGAGGCATATACTGACAAGAGAAATTGTGAATGACATGGCATGTAGCAGACTAAAGAACGATTTGAGGATGCTCATTCTCAAGTAATTTGCTTTGTCAGGGATTATTGAACAAAAATTAGTACTTTTAAAGGATGCAGTTGCTGGAAAATAAATACAGCCGAGGTCAAAAGGTCAAAGCATAATGCAGCGAACACATATTACTAAAAAAAAAAAAAATTGGGTAATGAAGGGGAGCCAAAATGAGGAAACAGTTCAGTAAGAATGGTAAACTTCTGGTGTTGTCAACTGGAAATTAAATAAAATGCTGTTTATAGAGAACCTGACTGAAACTAAGAATTACGGTGGCTTTCTTTACTGCTGTAAGAATGCAGGAACCACTTAAAACTCTACCCAATGATACCTGAATATTACTAGAGATTCCTTTGTTTTAAGTGTGACTCAAGAGTGCAAGCACTCACACAATTTTCTGCCTTCATCCACATCCAAAACATAATTAACTGGGAAACACAGTAGACAAGTGCATATCTGACGTACCTGATATGTAGAGACAGGGGAAGCAGCAATGAATGGCGTGATTGATGTCTGTGGAATCATGCGGTTTGTTGGAATACTGTACGGTGAGGAATAAAATCTGCAAACAAAGAACAAAAGCAAGAATTTTTTTGAACCTTTTGACTACTTAGGCTCCCACTAAATAATTCACTGTCTCCTGGGAAAAGACAAAAAGTGTCTACCCATGTAATTATGTCCATCTATTTCCAAAACCACAATAAAAAAGATGTGATGGCTCCATTGAGCAGATCTTGAAAATGGAAAGGAGGAGGAATATTTACACAAAGCATTTTTTTTTTCACTTCAACTAGCACAAATATAGAAGTTCACAACATAAGAAGCAATTATCTGAAATGCAAAGACAGCTGATTTTCCTGGGCACTAGCTAGTGAAAGGAAATTTCTTACATGCTATTGAAGACAACATTACTGATTTCATTTTTACACAGGGTACTGTATTCTTTTCATATCCTAGTGCTTCAGTGCTAAGAATAACACATTCTATATACATGCCTGAATTATTTTATTAAGGGGTTGCTACAAAAACTCTGGCTGAAATTTTCATATTCATCTAGGCAGAGAGCAAACCCCCCTTTTTCTGGTGAAATGTCAGGAATTATGAGGCTAAATGCCCCAGGCAGCACTGAAAAAAATCTGATTTAGTCGGTTTTATTTCCACTGTTGCATGTTATGAACAGAAGCTGCACCATCTCTTACTTGATGGTAATAAATGTTATATTCTTTCTCCTTCCCAGTGGGTTAATGATTATTGATAAAATTATCACTTGGAAAATATCTTCACTACTGTTGGATTGTGTTAGTACTTAATATGTGTGTGCTTGTAAAGATTTTTGCATTTGCCCTTTCTGCAGTTTTAACTGTAAGCCAGAGCAATAAAATTGCTTTAAAAAAGAATGTTTGTGGTTTTACAGTTGTCTAAATGCCTATATTTTGGACTCAGAGATAAATACTCGTGCAGTGTTCTTTTGTATGATTTAAACCTCTTGTAGCTCTTTCTCACATAGGATGCACAGTAAGTAACAGAAGATTCTGCACAGTGAAGTGGATTGCATTCCCTCTCTTTTTATATTTTTTCCCCTTCCTACTCTGAGGCAATCAACAGTAGCTTTCCATGAGAGCTATGCAAAAAAAAAAAAAAAAAAAAAAAAAAAAAAAAAAAAAAAAAAAAAAAAAAAAAAATCATTACTGGTGTTTAAACAAGCGGTCTATTTCCTGATCGCCCTGGCATCACAGATTTAGTACTAATCAGTCTAGTTCAGACTGGATGCATTCATTCTGGATGCAGGCTCAAATAACCACTGACTTCAACCAATAGCCTTGGAAAAAACAGGCTGCTCTCTTTGAATGTTGGGTGGAAACATTCAAAGTTAGGAGGGGAGAGGGAGACAGAGAAGCAATCATTTGTTCTTTCTATTCCAAATCAGATTTTAAAATGCCAAAAGCAGCAGGTGGTATATGAGTGATTTTTTGTTTAATAGAAATCTAATGCTATTTTAGGACCATTTATCTGTCCTCACAATACTCACACAGAGACTATTTTAAAATTGTGCTTTTGCCCAATTTTATATATATCCTATTATGAGAACTTAGAGACATTTGTATCCCTGTGCTTATGCCAAATATTAAGTTCACACAACATCGAGGAAGAAGAAATTTTTGCATCACTAGGCAGGTTCATCTATGGCACTAGCATGTTGTGTGTTATCTAACTACTTTTACAAGATACTCCTGCATCCAGATCAATGTTAACCAGAAATCACTTGGGCTATGCTCTTGTTAAGTAGATCAGCTAAGAAATGTTGTGTGCAGCAAATGAAAATAGTTAATGGCAGGCTGACAGAATTTAGTCTGTGGGTAAAATTTGTAATGAATAAAAATACATATAAATCTCCCAAACTAAAAGATAATATAAAACCAAAACTCTTTTGAGAAAACCACATTTTTTTTTTCATTTTTTTCTCATTCTTTTCATAAAACTGGCACTGATGCTAGGCTCATACTCATAACCACGTACGAACCGCTCGGACAAAGACAAGTACGGGGAAGAAACAACTTTCCATTTGGAAGTACTGCTGACTCTTTGGAATAAACTCTCCAATAAATCCCAGCGAATACTAACAAATTTACAGAAAATGTGTGCTAAGCCAAGAATTTGACAGACAGCTTGCCATTTCAGTTTCAGCTTAGAGATGCATTTATCTGAACTGCCTGTAGAATATATACTACGGTAATGTGGAAAATACAGCCCTTCCAACAGCCCTGCCAATACCATTTATCTGTCGCCATTTGGAATGCTCTCAAATAAGCATCAAATAAAACATACTACCAGGACACTCAGCTGTATTGGGAAAATTTGTGCCCAAGGGCATCAAGGAAGAGAAAGGAAGAAACTCTGATGCTGCAAATGACAATGCATGAAAATCCAGTTAATACATTTTAATTTTAATATAATAATAATAATAATAATAATAATAATAATAATAATAATAATAATAATAATAATAATAATAATAATAATAATAAT
>VZUI01038546.1:0-22366 GCA_013401135.1 Cettia cetti | reverse complement strand
TTTACAGTCTCAAAGGGGTTTGTTTTTTTTTTTTGGTTTTTTTTGGGTTTTTTTTTTTTTTTTTTGTCTCAAATACCCTTTCTTCCATCAGAAATGTCAAACGTTGTCCCATTCCCAGCGACTGAGAAGATCCCCTATGCATAAAGCGCTGCAACACTGTGCTGTGATTTAGGAATGGCAGTCCCCAATTTAGTGTTCCTGCCAAAAACCTCCAAATCTCATGTCATCCTCTGACTCCCCCACTCCTCTCCCCTGCTTGAAAGGTACAGATCATGGGTTGAGATAAGAACGAATTACTGGAAATAGCAATGGAACAATAAAATGAACAGTAGCAATTGCAGGTACCAATAACAAAGGGTACAAGAGAGGCAATTCACACCCAATTGCTCATCCTGGAACTACCCTGTCATGTGACTGGAAGGGACCCCTTCCCCGAACAAGACGAGGTACAGAATAACCTGTGTCCTAGCCATGCCCCTTCTTGCTATTAAAAATTAACTCTGTCCTGGCTGGAACCAGGATATTATGACATTTCACATGTGTGAGACATGCAGTGCATATGCAGAAAAAAAAAAAAAAAAAAAAAAAAAAAAAAAAAAAAAAAAAGTATAGTCACTGTAAGATAGAGGGAAATATTCCAGAGGGTCAGGCCAAACCCAACACATTGCAAATAGGTTACACAAGCCCAAAGGCTTGAGCTTGCCTTTTAGAAAATAATACATTTCGGTCCAAATGAGTGACTCTCATAAAATAGTACTTCTGCCACTCTGATGGCTTGGGGGTGGCCATGTTAACTCTGAGAAAGGGAATACTTTTGGTTAGGAAATGTTTTGCCACGGGTATGACTGTAGTAGTTCAAGAACAGTGAATTACAGTGTATCATAACAGCGCTCAGAGAAATGAAAGGACAAAAATTTACATAAGTTAGGTTTGCTGAGATTGATCAAGATGTGTCTGAGAATGAGAAGAGATATAAAAAAACTGCTTAACTCTGAATCTAGGCTGAAATTATAACTCTAAAGACAAAATGATAGAACAGGCATTGTGTTTAAAAGTTTTCTCTTGAAGTCTACGAACTCTACTGTTAGATGATGCTTTGAAACCAGATATTGGTTTCAAAGAAAATTTCAAGAAGGTTGGTTATTTTTCATATTGGTTCTCTTGAAGTATAATCCAGATGTTAAATAAAAAGCATTTTACACAACCCACAGGCTTTGCCGCTTTTCAGTTAAAGGAAAAGAGATCAGCAGGTGAAAAAACTCCACTGAAAGTCCACGCAGCAAAGTACATAGAACAAATCCAAAGAGGAAGGCTGGAGGAAAGGGAATGGGGTTTTTTTGTGATTTTATGTTCTGTCCCAGTTCTAGAATGAAGATTGTGTAGGTTTCCCATGAACTGGATGTTGTCAACTTTTGCAGTTTTGCTTTTGATTTAGTAGTCCTAATTTCCTAATCCATCCCTGCCTTCGTGTGCTGCAACATTGTCATTAATCATTCTCATGGATTTCCTAGGCAACTGGTTCACTTAGTTTTGGAGTAATATCAAACTTTTACCTCTAGTTCTACCCCTTCTTTTCCACACAAGTGTCTTTCACTGCCTGTTTTAATTTCCTCCACAAGTCAGACCTGGAGCAGATCTCATAAGATGTGTGCCCTTCAAAAAACCATAGATTTATTTTCCATTATATGCTTTTTGTAAGCTTTCTGTTCTCATTTAATATCTCTCTAGGTTGTCACGAAGACTAGAGCCTCTTTGTCTGCAACAGACTTTACAGGCTCCAAGAAATATCAACTCTTTTTAAAGTCATGCTAAATTTAGTTGATTTGTCTTTGTCACCTACATCATTTATATCTCTATAATTGTTAGAGTCAAACTTCTGTAATGTTCTCATCTCCTTGCTGCAAGTGATTTTGACCCAGATGGGTGGTATTGCTGACAGTCTATTCCTGTATAGAATACCACACAGGATCTCTAACTTTATTTTTCTCTTCTATACATCCTTTATAAAATGTACCTCACAGTACATGTACTGTGAATCTGTACTTCTGCTATCCTGTGACACTCAATTTCACATTTTCCACCAGCAAATCCTTTCCTTCCACCTTTTTGCCCATTTGTCTTGCATCATTATAACAACATTTCAGTTGGTTTTGAAACCCAGTAAAGGAACAGCTCTTTTTCTCCTTCATTGCATCAATCTCATCATGACACACAAGAACCACTGCTTTTTCCCTGATGATCCTTCTATGCTCCAGTATCTCTCACCCTTTATGTTTTTTATTTTGCCACCTCTGCTTATTCAAGTATGTTTACCAGCCATGCCTAGCTCACCCCCAGAAAGGTACTAGCTCAGCTCCTCCAGTGAGTCCATCAATCCAGAGGAACTCCTGTTCCATGAATTCCTCCTAACGGTCAGACATCCTCAGACTTTCCTCACAGCATTTATCCTTGAGCCATCTGTTCATCTTTGCTGTCTTGCCATGCTTTTGCCTTTTCTGAGGACTGGAAAGCTTCCACTCAGTGTTATGCACATGGAAATATCATTTCCACCTGGCGGGAAGAAAATGTCTTCCATGTTGCGGATATTGCACCATTTTAAAACGAAACCATGTTTAAAATGAAGACTATAGGCTTCCTACATCCAAATCTTCCTTCCTCCAGTGGCTACTGGGACAGATAAGTGGGGCCACTTTCCCAGCTGCTTTTTGCAATCCTATTAGACCGCAAGTCAGAGAAACAAAAATGAAGAAAGATGCTGGCAGCAACACTATGAGAGGAGGAAGGGGCAAATATATATCCTAGAACAAGATGCAAGTTTTCTGTAATTATTTACAGGTAACATGCATTTGTGGTTGGAAAAAAAAAAATACTTCTTACAGTTACCATGACCCTGTTGGACAGCATAGTGCTGTTCTGTATAGCAGATATTATAAATGGAAATATGGAAAAAGGTAAGAAACATCCTCAGGTAAATCCCAGCCAAAGTCAAGTCATTAAATACTTTTCCTTTTATTTAAACATGGGTGAGATTTCACATCCCTTACTTAGGTGTACTGAATTTACAACAGTAAAGAGAGAAACAGAGGGAGACAAAAAAAGAAGTGCTTGGAATACTTTTCTACCAGACTCAACAGTCCTGGTTCAGAGGCCTAACAGTTTTCTGAGTTTAAGGACTTTTATCTCATTGCATTGAAACCACTTTCACATAGGAAAATGCCCCAGCATTGTGTTGGCACAGCTTATCTGATGGCAGGTAACATCAGCCTGCAGCAAAAGGGGGCAGGCAGCTGCCAAGGGAGAGCAGCTCTGCCCACATCCCACTCAATCAGTACAAGGCAGCCCAAACTCAAGGGCTGTGTGAGGATATTAGCAGGGTGCTAAGGCTCAACAGCTCTGCTATCCTCAGCTAAGCTCAGCTCAGCACCCTGGCTGCTTGGCTTCTACTCACCTTGGACACCAGGCAGAGTACAGACAGTTTAGACCAGAGATTGCTGCTCTAAACCAATATGGCAGCTCTTGAACTGTACCATTTCACACCCACTTTTTTACACTTTTATACACAAATGATACCCATTCAGACTTCTTACACACTACTATTCTGAGCATATTTAAACCTCTAAAATATTTTCCACTGTTTTTACAAGGACAAAAATCAACGCTTTTTTTCCTCTATGGGCAGCTTTTTCCACCTAGCAGCACCATGCAGACAATAGGTTTCTATTCAGCTGAGCCATTTGTTCCTGAAAATGGGGCACACATAAACACGGCCTGGTAATTTTCTTACCTTTTTTTCCTATCCCTCTCTATTTTACTACTCAATAAACAGTAACCACTTAACATTAAGTCGGTGTTGCCCTTAAGAGCCACACAGCAAGACTCAGGTGCAAGGGCCACGTTTGTGATGCAGCTGAAGTGCAGCTCCATCACAGCAGTAGAGCAAACTGAGCAACTTGATAACAGAGACCCATCATTGAGAAGGAAGACAGGGGTTTAAGAGCACAGAGCTCTGACTTAATAAATGAACTGCAGTTTGATGTGCTGCATGGCCACGCTCACTTCAGTAGTGGGAGATGTGGACAATGTTTAGATCTATGGAATTGTCAGCTTCACTGCATAGATGAATGAGAACCTAAAGAGTTTTGTACTTTTATAAGTTCTTGAAGAGTATACAGGAAGAAAATGTGAGCTACCCCAAACAGGAAAAAAATGAAAGACTTTGCTCTAGCTAGTATTTCAAAAGGCAAGCAGTTTTCTTTGTATTTACTTCTATCCCTGCAGCTATAATGAATTATTTAAGCAATATCTATAGAGTACAGGATTTGTGCTTTTATTTTATTTATTTGTCTATTTTATCACAGGCTACTTACAAGGGCAAGTGTGCTGAGTCAACACAGGTGTAAACCACTGCATTTTTCTTTTAATCAGTGGAACTAGGCAAAATGACATCCATCACAAAGCTGACTCAATATATTTAGTGAAGAACAGTTTTTTATTGGGTTATTAATAATGGCCTTATTTATTACTATTTCTCAAAGAACAGGGTCGGCAAAGTGTACTTCTTCCCCCTTACTTTTTTTTTTACTCTCTCATTTCTTTTTAAAACCATAAAAAACCTGGAAATGTCCAATGCATATAACCAATCCCTAGTTTAACTCACAGCATATACCTTTGGAAAGGACTCTCCAGGTAAACCCAGCACTGTGAAATGTGCTGCAACACATCTTCAGTCTACTTCTGAATGACCTGGTAGAGCTACTTGGCAGAGCACTTCACTACAGAGAAGTGTCAGGTCGGATTCTAAAAGCAGCAAAATTACATCAGTACTGCCTTCTGCCAGGACTAACTGGGTCAGCAAAGCAGCCCCTGAAGGTGGCCATGTGGTTTGTAGTTCTAGAGGTCGTTTTTTCAGAGCTAGGTCATACCTCTGCATAGTGCTCACCCTCCCACCCTAAAGTCTAGATCCTCAGCTGATTTCTCCGTGCATAGTTGAGCATTAAGTCTCACTCACAAGTGGACTCAATTTATATAAAAAGACCTCCTCACTCTGTATTTTTATAGGATAATAAGGTTAAGTAAGTTAAATGCTGTCAAACCCCATGCTAGGAATGTGATAGCTTTAGAAATTAGATCCACGAGAGAATAAAAAATGTAAGTCCACACTTCGCAAGCCTGTGCTGCACAGGAAGCACACCGGGGAAAGGGTAACAAAATTGTTTAAGTGGCTTGTTCCCAAGGCTTAAGGTAATCTGTGAAAGGCAATTCTGGCTCCTATCAATACTTTCTTGGCACTAGGAGGCAAAAACGGTAGACAGGAGACAGGGCATAAGTCCAAAGAGTCACTCTGTTCCAGGTAATGTTGGCATGAAAACCCCTTGAAACTGTAACTGGCTATTACTGTTTATAGCAGCACTAAGAATAGAGAAGCCACAGACATACAAATCACAGCTGATAGTCTGGGCCCTTAAATTCTTCTGTGTTGTTTATAGAAATGTATTAAAGACTATCTGCAGACTTATTTGTATAAGCTACACAGTTATACAAGTGTTTTAAAATTTAAACAGCAATAATACTGCTCTCTGTTAAATCCATTACCTGAATTAGTAATTGAAGGATCTGACCCTAGATCAGTGTAATATGAAATGCACAGGCCTCCAGGTATTGCCACTGAATGAGAGCAAGTTGTGTGACATTTGTTTATTAAATTGCTGTAACACACACAGGGGGTCAATAGCCTGATTTTGGTCATTGCACATGAAATGAATTGTAACTATCTTGCTGATATTTCCAGGTATGTTGAGACATATTTCCTTATGAGTTTCTGGAGGTGGGAACCACACTGTCACTACTGTTGTCTGAGGTCCAAAAAGACTGATTGTTGAGTAGGTCCTGCAGAGCTTATCCTAAAATAAATCAGTTCCAGGATCCTTTGAGATATAAACTGTAAGGTATCCGCCTGTCTGTGCACACCTTTCATAACAATGTGACACCCAAAATGATTAATGCAGGACTGCTAACAGATCCAGGATTGTTGGCCAGTAATATCAGCAACATATGGAAAGTTTGCAGGAGGTTTTAGCTTTGAGACAGTGGAGCAGGAATTTGGAGGCAGTCAGAGAATCCTGCTTTCATCCAGTTTAATAATTCTGATCTGAACTAGCCTTAGGCTTAGGTTTTTCCATAATGTGAAGGTGGGATCCATTACATTGCTGCTCATCAAAACAAGGAAGCAAACCCCCAAACAAAAACATCCCCCCAAACCCTACACCAAAAAATTTGCAGATTTCAATTTAACATAGTCCATGTTTTAAGGAAAGTTCAGGACAGCTGCCCAGTTATTTAACTATAGCAAGCAAGAGAAAGTACAAGTGAAAGGGCAGAGAAGCCAGGGTGCCTACTAATTCCACACTTTCAATTTGATGACATTTTGTAGAGTGTAGAAAAAAGCTTTAATTCTAGTCATTCAGGACTCTCAGATCAGAAGCAGCTTTTGGCACCTGAAGAGCAAGTTCAGGTCATGTGCACTGTAAGACTCAAAGACAGAAAAGCAGGAAGACCAAAACTTTGTTCCAGTCAACATCTTTCAAAACATTTTGAACTCAAATGAAATTAGAAGGGTTTTAGGCTACAGATATGAAGCCTATATCATAGGCTCAGAGTTTACATACAGATACACAGGTTGCCTCACAATATTGTTTTGACCGAGTAGTTGAGTGCTTCTAACTAAACTGCAAACTAATTCAAATCCAGTTATTCTGCAGCTCATGCAGCATTCAATTAAAACTAGATTTAGAACAGGATCCCAAAGGCTACAAGAAAAAGAGACTTGTATGCTGCTGCTAAGACTAATACAGTCATAGTTTATTAATGTAGATGGTAATGCATAATGAAATGTCATTAATTCTCACACTGTCACTAATTTGAGGAATTGTGTCCATTTATCTATAGTTCAGTTATTTAGATTTATAACTTGGCAACCCAGAACAGGAAAGTGCTGAATTCTGTTACCTAGGAAGTCTGAAAAATAAAATACCTGTTCCTTATAAAGACAACCTGTATATTTCTCAAGTCTTTTTCTTCTGGATTTATGATTCAATTCTTCAAGGCAGTCAATGAAAAGCCCTTTGGTAACATTCACAGCATGCCTCATCCCAGATCTTCTCTCTCTCGATTAATGCTTTTATCTGTAAAAGGGCATTTTATTTCAGTGCCACTCTTAGGGCTGACTGTTGTTTTGGTGCTCAAAGGCATCTTCATGAAATATTTGTCAGGTTTTCTATCAGTTATGAAGGTCACCAAGATGATGTTTAGCATCTCAGGCCATGCCTTTCTATCAGGCAACTAAGGATGTATTAACATCAGCCAAGATAGTACTTGTAACAGCCAAGAGCCATTTTTTTAAAAAAATGCCCATTAGCACTTCATCTTTTTCCTGCTCCCTACCAGAATCCAGGGACACTCTGAAGTTCTTTGCTGAAATAGCTCAAGAATTGTATCCTTTAAACAACAAAAAATCTCAGTCATTCCCCATAGAAAGCACTGAGAAGCTCAGCTGCAAGGCTTCCTCAGCCTGCTCAGCAGGGAAGCATGAAGATGTCAGGTAAACATAATCATGCTATTTGTGGAAAGTGTGAAATGAGAAGGAGGGAGGGTAATGAAGCATAGACAGAGCAATTCAGTTTCCCAGCCTATTTAGGTAGATTGTCTTTCTCTAATTGTTTTTCTCCCTGGAGGTACAAACACAGCAAATTTCAATACCATAAAGTTAAGCTTTATTATTGCAGCTTTCATTTCTTTCACAAAGAAATATGTACTGTATTATAGCAGTGCCTAGTAGCATACTATAGTTAAGGATGTCAGCAGTTGTGCTACAAACCTCTATTTTTCCATGAGAAGTAAAAACTAGTGTTAGCCTAAAATGATGCATATAAAGTGGGTGTCTAGTTTCATATCAGTTTGTAGAAAAAAAAATCCTAGGCATATTCTCTGGTAATTGCAGATGATAACAGTCTTTCAAAAAAAACCAAACAAATAATCCCCCACAAAAAAAAAATACCCTGACCCAATATCATCTGTTACAAAAGGTTTGATAGATGTAAGTTAAACGTATTATTTTGCAAATGTTTAAATACTGCCCCCAGTGACTTCAGTCATTACCTTCAGGATGAAAGGAATTTCATCCCAGTGTAGCAAAAGACCTACATTTTAATGAATTTTGTCCAACAGAAGCCAATCCAACAAAGCACATATTTATCTCATTAACACTTAAATATGCGAACAGTTCATTAGAAACCATCATGACAAAATTGTTCATCACCTTGTAGGGCAAGTTCAGAAGAAAACAAAATGAAGACATTACTTTAAAATTCATGCAGACACTCAATATTTCTGTGCTCGGTTTTATATTGAAAACTAGCAACTTTAGGAACTAAAGAGTTTATATAAGTCATTAGACAGCAAATACTCGAAGAAAGATTATTCTAAAAAGGGCAGTAGGTATGTGTTTACATGCAGACACTGGGCATGTGCTAAGATCCAAATATATAGCTACACAAATGGATGACACCAGAAAAGTAATTAACTTCAGAGTAACAAAGAAGAAAGTGAACCCCAAAGACACATGTAGTGACTGACAGGAAAGCAAATTTATAATGAATTAAGAAAATCTAATTCTTATATTGTCTACTTCTGAATAGATCTTAAGGGAGCTTTCTGAGCAATTTGATAGCATTACCCAGATTTCACAGAGAGGGAAAGCAACATATATGCAGATCAAGAGATTTAGCCAAGGTCACCTATCAGGCCCATGACAGGAGCAGGGAGCCGAGGCCCAGCAGGCCAGTTCAGGTGCAGCTCCTGCGATGGTTTTTCCTGCAGCACAGCAGGAGTGTAGTTCAGATGCCAACCACCCACAGCAGGAGTAGCTGTTTGAGGCACTGCCTGCGGGAGGCAACCTGAGCTGTCCTGCCCCGCCTCAGTGGCCTCCTGTGAACCCTCCCACCGGTATTTAATAAGAAACAAACTGACAATCGCCGGCTGCATAGGGCTTACAGCAAAGCGCAGAAACCTGCCCTGGAGTGGTTACTACAGCAAAGGAGATGCAGAGCTTCTTCCTATCCCTCAGCGTAAATTGGCTTCAGCTGTGAGATCCGCTCAGCCTGTGACAGCCCCAGTCAGAGCACGACTTGTTGGACACCTGAGTTAGAGGCAGGGCTTGCACACCTGCCTGCACACACAGGGCAGGTGGAGGGGAGGGGAGCCAGGAGCACACAGTAGGAAGGAAGCAGACATTTGACAGACAGGTTCCTGCGGTGATAAATGTGAAAAAAAAAAAAATCATAAAAGATCAAAGCACAGGTCTAGGGACAACAGAATGAAAGCTGAAGGACAAAAGGTACTATGAGTTGCTGAAGACATGAGTACAGGCTGTGCTAGTGTGCAGAGACACAATAGGAGGGGGTGTGATGGCACATGATTTCACAGTATCTGGAGACACGTACAAGGAAACAGCAGCAGGGAGTCTGGAGAGTCAGACCAAATGCTAATAGATACCATTATTTAAAGGACTATGCTAGAGAATGTAGAAACCTGGGCTCCTGTGTGTGCAGCAGATGGAGTCCCCTGAGTGAGCTGACCCCTAGATCTCATGGAGAGTAACAAGACTGTTTCATTAGCAGCAGATCTTTAATGGTCTACGTATTTGAATTGCATAATGATAGATAAGAGAATGTTTCTGACTATTCTATCCAAAGCCATTACCTAAGGAAAGAAAAGTACTATTTACTTTCTAAAAAGTAGTCCAGCAGAAAGGTTGGAGAAACAAAAAAAAAAAAAAAAAGTAGAACTACACAAAAATGAGACCAGATCAAAAGAAATTGTATTACTTTCTCAGAGACCCTGTCAAAAGGATTACACTGTTGCTCAAGTCTTAGGCCCCAACAAGAGCAAAGTGTCAGAGACTAAACAAGTTAATGAAGACAGCCTGGCATTTTACCCCACCAGTTGAGGGCATGATGCATTGCCTTAGCACATTGCCCACATTTTGCCATTGCTCTCCTAAATTCACCATGTGACATTTTAACACAAAGACCTTTCAGCTCTTTTAGGTGTAAAGCACCTGAAAGCATAAGCACAACCCACAAACCGATTGTAAAATATAAAAAAAAAAAATAAAAAAAAAATTCCCAACTGCCCTTTTTTTTGACCCACTTTTCTCATTAATTTTCCTGTGACCTGTGAACTACAGCAAAATAGTTTTTTTTATAAAATAATTGCATTCAACAAAATTGCTTTCAGGCTGCCAACAACAGAGTCAATATTTCTACTGGTCCCATTTTTTTTTTTTTTGCTTTTGCCTTTCACATTCCCTTTCTCTTCCAGAATTTCATTTGCAATCATGAACAAAAAAGTAATTTAGAACACAGTAAGAAGCACTCACATTGGCAAAAATGCCAGGTTGAAAAGAAACCAAACCATTGAAACTGGAGGTTGGTGAACTAAAAGTCTGCAGGATGATCTGCTGCAAATACTATCATCCAAAACCATAAAATGATAAAGTTCCCTGATTAATAAATTTTTTTTAAACAAGAAACATTCGACCCTGGCAGCAATGATAGGTATTTCAGTTGGTATGGACATATATGTATGTGCAAATGTAATAGGATGTATGCACATATATATCTGAGAAGAACAGAATTGAGTTAAAGAACTCCAACCCCCTTCACCCCTCCCAGCTATGCAGGAAAAGTAAAAGAGTAGTTCAGCAGGTAGCAGCACATGTATGAGGTTAAAAAAATTCTGACAGGACACAGTATGTGATTTACTCATAGCGCACAGATGGGACACTCAGTTTATGCAGCTGGTTGTCAATACTCACAGGAATAGTTTGATATCTTTGTCCCCTGCAAGGCAGTGGCACATTAGTGCAAAGCATTTTGTATGACACTAGAGCAGTTCTGTTGTTGCTGTAAACCAAAACCATTCTTTAAAGCAACAGAGCCACACGTGTAGAGTTACTGAAGACCTCTCATCATGTATGTTTACCATAAAAACATGGCAAGAATATCTTCACAGATAAGAACTGCTTGATAATTTTATAGGAAACCTTACAGGATACAAATTTTTGAAACCGAGTATTCACAGAACTTATTAGAATATTAGTTACCTCAATTTTTTTTTTAGTTCTAAAAATATTGGGGAAAAAACCATAATCATCAAACCAATACATTTTAAATAGTTAAGAGATAAAACCTCAACAAAATGTATTCCTTAGTGATGTCATGAGATACATACACTACAGAATTAATGAGAATGTCATGAGTTAAAGGCAGTGTTTTGAGATTATCATGCTTGTGTGTACACTAACATGCATTTCAGAAAAAGAATATACCTAGCTGACAAGACCAAAAAAAAACCAAACCAGATTAAAGTGGCACTTTGCTTTGACTCTCCTGAATCCTAAATCCATGTCAACATAATGGCAAGCAATGAATAGTTTATGAAAATAACATTCCAGCACATAGAAGCAAGATTCTATTCTCTACCTGGCAGACAGTGCTTTTGTAATTCAGAAGAATAATTGCAACTTTTCTCTTAAGTGCACAGTCATTTGCAAATGTTAAAATGCAACTCCCATCAAGCCGCAAAGCTCCCATCACTTGCATACTTTTGGCAGTGAGGCATTTAGACTCGTGATTAACAATGTACAGTTCACTACACTTGAATCCAGCAGCAAGAAGTATTGATTTTGAACTGATTTTTTTTGTATTAGAAAAAACCCCCAAATTATGGCTTTTGTAGCATATGTTTTATTGCTATGCTTGCTAGTTAGCATTCATTTTCCAATCCTATTGACATATACTTCCCCTCACACTGGCTGGAAGTTTTAAACATGTATGTATGTCTTCTCCTACATTTTAGTGATTGTTTCACTTCAAATTACAGTACTGCTTGTGCTGAGAAGTCAGTTTTATATCATACTGAAAACAACTTTTCTAAACAAAAATTTAAAGTAGGAGCAGGTAGAAACTCCACAGGGATCCTATTTCTTGTGGAGCTGTTTTCAAGCTATTCCTACTATTTAATTATTGAAGGGAAGGGCTTGAATTTGCACAGATTTTGTCTACCACAAGCTTTGTTCCTCTGATAATACAACAGAAATTTCTCTTCCAACTTCTACACTTGCTGTTATTAGAAAACACAGACCCCATAAAAAGCCAAGGGTAAGAGCTCCGTTTATAAATCTAGAGATGTTAGGATGGGTCACTTTCAATAATTCAGGACTTTACATCCTAAATCCATATATTTAAAAAATGCTGATTTATCCTATTTTCAGGATTTTAAACAAACAACAACAGAAAAAAAGCACAAGCCTTTATCTACACCCTAATTTAATAGATGAAAACAGTATTTCCTACTTAATATTCACTGATCTGGGAAGAAAAGTACAGTATCACACAGGATGTGATACAGAGTATTGGAGACAATAATTAAAACATTGCAAAGATGAAAATCAAAATATTTAGAAAACTCAGAAACAAGAAGAAATAATACCAGCTAATCTGACCTCTTATGCAGTATTAATTACTGTGTAGTGTTACTGTTATTGCTGAGGTGCTTACACAATTGCTACTCCAGGAAATGACTGAAGGATGTCTTGATGGAAAATAAAGAATTAATGTATTAAATGCTTTTAAAAATACACCATTGATTAATAGATTCAACAGTAATGCTATAAAAGCTATATGCTATATCTGAATGCCAGTACACAAAGACTGATATGCAGCCTAAGACTTGTATTTCATTTCAAATATGAACAATAAACATTTTAAAAATTAATGTAGCGTAACTGGGTTTATAGTAATTTATCCTGCAGAGAAGTTCATATTACTGTGAACATGGTAGGTATTGCAGCTTTTTTCCCCCCCAAGAGTGGTTCAGAAATGGCATATTCTGGCAACACCATCATTCAGTATATCACAGGCCTGACTGCATGTTACCTATTTTATTCCTACAACTTGAAATCGCTGTTTTGTATTGTGCTGTCTACTTGATACCCATTAGGAAAAGTCAACTTGTGGACACTGAGAATTTGTTAGAAAGGTATCAATATTGATAGCAGCGCTCAGAGAAATAATGCATGTTTAGCTACTAAAACGAATGAATCAATTTCTGTTTTGCCTTAAACTACAGCTTGTTTCCATATATGATGTAGCATGAATTAGAAACAGGTATTGAGACTGCAGTTTAACTCACTAAGTATTTGCAGAAATCATAAAAGAACATAAATCAGGCTGGAACAGCTTGGAAATTCTGAATAGGAGAGAAACATTTCCAGGAGAGAGAAAGTTGCTATATTTATAGCACTGGACAGTGGTGTATAGCTTTTTATTGACTCAGTAGGGTTTAAGATGTCAAAATGAGTGGTAATTTTACTGAAGAATAAAGTATTGTGAAAGACATGAGACACTTCAGCATCCATCTCTGGGTACTTCAGCTGGGCATGTAAAATCACAAACCGAGATTTTGAAATTTGAAGCTAAGGTATTTAAATTTACACCACCTGTCCTAGAAGCAGGGCCCTTTTCCTCATGCCAGCATTGATCAAATCATGGTTCATAATTAACTATATTTTCATACCCTTATCTCTGTGAACAGCAGTAGCTTTCAAAGTATTTTAAAAAGTGACAAGCAGAGTAAGTGATTCTACCTGACATAGTTAAGAGAATGACAAGGCACATTTCTGAGTTGCCAGGTGAGACACAAGGTTTCCTTGTAAGGGAGCCAACTTTTTCCTTTTATCGATTTTCAAAAGTACATGCAGTTAGCTCATTATATGAAAACATCTTTCAAATAGTGCTGAGTGGGTAAAATCTTCTCCATAAAATGACTTTATTAATAATTTTCCATTAGTTTAATATTTAAACTCTCAGGTCAATTTTTATTTATTCACATCCAGTAAACCTTCGTAAAAATGTTCCCAGTGACTTCTAGACACAAAATACACGTGGACCAAAAATCAACCTCAGAAGAGTGGCACCACCTGAAATTTTATATGAAGCTTAGATCATTTTTCCATCACAATTTTAGGGCTGCTCTACAATTGCCTATCAGATGTTGAAAGACAATGAAAACACTACAGTACAGATCACTGTAGGAAAAGGGGGGGGGGGGGGGAAGGGAGGGTGTCTTATACTAAGGCCAAAATATACTATATATTATACTATGTGCCAAAATAAAGCAATAGAGTTAGCAGTGTTTCTTATTTCACATAAGTGCTGTATTTCAAAAGGAGAGTGGTAATCTGTATCTGAAATACAGACAAAAATCAGCGATATTCTCCTAGTTCTTATTTTTTTTTCCCTCCTATTATGTGCTCCACATGCATGGCCAACCGAAGAGATAATTTAGGATTTCATAACACAACCAAATAAAACATTGTGATTTTGTGGTTTAAAAAAAAAAAAAAAAAAAAAAGGAAAGCCAACATGAAATTTGTGATTTTGTGGTTTAAAAAAAAAAAAAAAAAAAAAAAAAGGAAAGCCAACATGAAATTCAGTAACTTTAAGGTTTGGCTTAACCAAGGCATGAAAAAACTAATTTTATCAGTTACATAGGTAGAACAGTTCAGTAATAATCAAGCTCTATATTGTGGGTGCTACCTGAACCTGAAAGTCACAGTGAACTAGGATCCCAACAGATCCAAGTCCTTTCAGACTAAAGAGCCTTGCAAAAATATTGGAAAAAAGTGTTTGAGTGGTAAATGTGTCAAGTTTAACTGTTCTGTTAACTCACCAAACAATATTTTTCCCAGAGAATGGCACACTGAGCACAACATTTTTTTAAATCAAGGGTTTTCATGCCAGCTCATTTATAAAGTCTTAGTTTTGAGGATGGTCTTGTGTATTTTTGCTGTTTCATAGCAGCAACTGCACCACAACGATAAGACAACCCACAGACTGAACTGTCCTGACCATATCAAGTGACTGACTTGCACAGCTGCATTTGCACAGTTATCAATGTCAAACAGAATAAGCTGTTAGAAGCAGGTTTTTTCCTACTGGTGCAGATTATTGCCCATTCTTATGTAAAGGTAACAAGCAATTCTTCTGAAGTTACACTCACATCTACCAAATCTAGAGTTTGGACTGTAGATTTTAGAAGATTATGACTTTTTCTGCAACTGCAAGAAGACCTACAGCATAATGAATACATTTGAGGTTGGTCTCCCTTCTCTTTCAGTGTATTTCATTGCTTCCATGCTCTTAAGCATGAAGATTCATGACCATACCAGTATCTCAGTCAACAACACTCCTACTGTTTCAAGTACTACGCTTCCTTTTTTCCTTTCTCTTTGCAGCTGAATAGATGGAAGATGAATATCCATTTATGCTTTAAAGGGATTCAAAACTTCAAAGGAATCTTCCAGTCTCTGAAAAAGAGCTGAAAGTCAGTAATGGTGAACCATATGCCTCATAAGTGCTGTTCTTGTTTTCTAGTGGAAAGTGTGGTAAAAGTTTTTATTGTTTAATTTGTTGTATATATAAAATTGTTACCTTTATAGATGCTGTGAATATGCCTAGCATTATATTGCAACAGAGGCAGCTATCAAGCTATCAGCCTTCTGATTTATGTTCCTTGCACCTTTGTTTCAAGCTCTGCAAAAAATTGATACCCTTCTGCGTCATAGTAAGAAGGAATAGCTCAAAGTCAACCAAAGAGAACTGAAGTCCATTACTTCTATTTTCACTGAGCACGAAGAACTTTATCCACTTTTTTGAATGAAACTATGATTTAGCTTTGCTAAACATGATACAAATTGCTGTTTGTCCATATATTCACTTTTGTATTTACTTGATTGTCTTGTAAAGCACTTTGGTACTCCATGGGTAGGAAAATATATCATACAAGAGTGAAATTAAATTGTCTGTTCTGCTAGAGATGAAACATTCTCTTAAATGTTTATCCTACTACAGACTTAGAGCTGTGTAGAGATAAGGGAGCATTTTATAATTACTGAACTTGAATTCCACTGCCAGTTTTATATGTTTAATAATATATCAAAATGCTTAGATCCATGGGGTGCCGTATAAAGACAGAAATAAAATGCAGACCTCATTAAGTAGTGTTTTGTTCTTTACAGGATCTTACTACTACCAAATACTGAAACGTGCCTGAAGAGTTCAAATGGCACTTTGTTACAGAAATCAGTATCTGAAAAAGTGTCCATCCAGCCTCAAGCTCTGTTTTTGAAAATCCTTGTCTGCCTCTATAAACATCATTGGAGATTCAGAAGTGTAGAGTAAGTAATGTAATTTCAGCTGCCTAGAGAATTTGAGGAAAGCTATTAAAAATACACCCAAGTATAATCTTTTTTTTTCTTTCCATTAGTGGTGACACTGCTTTTTAAGTCAGTAGCTCTTGCAAATGACCTTTTTGTGTCAGCAGCAGGAAAATAATGTACTCTGTTTACTTTAATGGACAGTGGTAGGAATACCAATTAGAACTTCAGCAACCTCCTTTACTGTTATTACCTTCTACTAATTTAGGGGCATATAAAACTTTGTTCAGACTTGCACAGCCATAATTTAATTTCCAATCATTTTTTGTTTCTGGCCTGTATCACCAAAAAGATGGTGAGTGCACCAGCAGAGGGAAGGCTCATGGCCTGCTTTCTCTGCTCTGATGACAGACCAACAGGTAACTGAATTAACTACAGGAATTGAACTATATGAGTTATGAATTCAAGAGCAGAAGGACCTTACCTCTCTGAATTAAAGTTTCCAGTATGACTCAAAAGATTCACTCTTCTTAACATGCCCAAAGCATGCAGACTAATTAAGAGGCAAAGAGAAAAGATACAAGTGGAGAATGCATTATAAGAAAATGACAAGTTAGTTCCTTCTTATAGGAAAAACAGCTACTAGCTAAGTAGCTAATGCATTCATGAAAACTGGTGTATTCCAGCTGATGCTGGGCAATATGTTTTGTATGTTTTTCATAGGCTTTGCTCATCACCAAGAGTTCCTACAAATCATGAAGAGATTTGACTCCTGCAGATCTGCCACATTAAGTTCCTTACTGGCTTCAGTTTTCCCCATACACTTTCAGGATACAAAATTTTCACTCCAAACCTTTAATTTTCTCAAGGATTCAACCACATTTGAGGTCCATTCTAATAGTTATTCTTCCATCAGAAATTTAAATGGTCATGCCCTTGAACTGTTCTCTCTATGAAGAAAAGGAAACACCATGACAAAACCCCAGCATGAGCAAATTAAAAAAACAAAACAAAACAAACAAACAAAAAAAAAACCAAAAACCAAAAACACAAAAAAAAAAAAAAAAAAAACCAAAACCAAAAAAAAACCCCGCTTTTGCGGGAGTCAGAAAACTGAAGATAAATATGGACAGCTTCAGGACAGTCATTAATTCAAACAATGAGAAGAGGAGAGATGCAATATTTGTCTCCCACTTACTTTCTTCCAAACATCAGACTCAGTGAAATGAGTCTAAAACTCAGTGAATATTCAAAATAAAAAGAAATGCACTACAGAAATGCATAACCATGGTGGGGTGTAGAGACAGTAAAAGATCCTGGATAAGACATATTACTAAACAACCTCATGTTTTGATTTTGGTATCAGAAGAAAGATGAACACAACATGAATTGAACAACATTTTCAGAAGTTATGAAGTTATCAGCCATGCAACTCTAATTTTGACTGAAAGTTAGTTCAGAAAACATGGTGACTAAGCTAAGGAAAAGGGAGGCTACAGGGATACAGGAAGTAAGTATAAGACTTCTGCAAAAAAACCCACACTAAAAACACCAACAAACTAAAAGTGATCAAAACAAAGAAACAAAACAACAACAACAAAAAAAAAAAACCCCACAACAAAACAAAGCAAACAACCAAAACCATAAGCAGCAAAGACAATCTCCAGAGGCAAGAGTGAAGTGCCATAAATAATGTCTTTTACAAGCATTGAGTTTTCTGATAGAAAGGTGCAAGTCACAAGAGAGATCTATTATAAATATATTTTTCTCAAATTGGAGGTGTTAGAAAAAGCATCCGGGATCACACAGCCAAGCGAATAAGGAGAATATCTCCAAATAAAGAGTCAAGTTCCTACACTCTTTTTCCAGAAATATCTTCTTAAGTAGCCTTAACATTCATAATACATCTATCAAAAAGTAAGTTTCAGGCAGATAAAACCAGAAATTCTGAAGAGCCCACGTTTTCTGATAGCAGTACCATCTCCAAGTGAGGCAGACCTGAGGTGGTATTTATTGACCCAGGGGAATGAAAACATTACCTGTTCCACTTCCATAACAACTAAAGCAACAACAATGAGATTTTTGGTTGATGAGGCAAATCACAGGTAGTAGGAATGTGACTATAATATAGCCTATGGAGAAAAGCCACTAAAATAAATAAAGCATCTCCTTCATCTTTTGACTTGTGGACAGTGCACCAGGGAAATCTGGACAGGGTTTTGTGAAGAGTTTCAAACCACAAATTGTTCAAGAACAAACATTCAGATATTTTATGGTAGAGAAGTATAGTACAACCAACTTAGAAACATTTTTATTTAGTGGCCAAAAAGTGTTATTCCTTATTCATCGTTCTCAGAGGAAAAGAGTGCAGTATGGTTTTGTCCCTAAGATGCTGTTCTAAAAACTGTTCTGTTGTCTGGAAGACTTGAGCTAAACTTTCACCTTATCCTGCAATTCTATGGCTTCCTTAAAAAAAAAAAAAAAAAAAAAAAAAAAAAAAAAAAAAAAAAAAAAAAAAAAAAACAAACAAAAAAACCAAAAACCAAAACAACTTGTGATCAAGACTTCCATAGGATTGCAAGCACCTAAGATTGCTCTGAAATCTTATGCATACAAAAGCTTTGGAACTTGTTTCACAAGAAAATTGCAGTGACCTAGAAAACTGGGCAGTGTTCAGATGACAGGGAGACCTTTATAAAAACCAAACCAAGACAATTTAGCTATATATCAGCAGTGCTTTAAATGGAGCATGACCAAGATTAGTGGAAGATAATTTGCCCTAATTAAGAGGAGAGAAAAATCACTACCATCAAGACAGAAGAGTACTGTATAATATGTTACATCTATAACATCTATGAAAGAAAAACTTCCTAATTGTTCAATGGAGTGTCTTGCACAGGTAAGCCCTGACTTCCTTCACCATAATGAAAAAAACCCTTCAATTTCCAGAAGACATAAATTTTTCACATACACAGAGCAGCACAGGAGAGTTTCATTTAGCTACATGACTTCAAATTCATGTGAACTACATTCAGCTGATGGGATAATGTATGTAAGCCAACTAAAAATCCGGACAGTCTGAGCCTATCTATCCCTCATTAAAGCTGACTTGCTGTCAGCTGGCTGGCAAAACTCTCAAAATCCGTGCCCCAGTTTATCTACCTATAAATTGGGTTTTAATAACACTGTTCTTCTGAACACACAGACCTTGCAAATTAGCACGTGTAATGTGGAAGAAAATAAATGATAAATCATTACATAAGACTAAGTGCTACAATTCTGAATGTGTACAGTGATAATAACTTGCTTTTATAGGCTAGTAAAATCATGAGATCATAGGAATAAATTGAAATTAACACATGTCAGAGGGTCACAGAAGATGACATTCTGGCTTAATCTTCTAAAAAGCATTTTGCATAGCAAAATCTGTTTTAGAGGGGTTATAGAAAATGTAATATTTCATTTCAGGTTATAGAAATTCCTAGTAGAAACAACTTTTCCTTGGAAATAGTAATAATTTCAAATATCAATTATTCATATTTTTCAATATACCTCCAAAAATTCAATAAACTTTGAAATATAGAACTAAGCACTCACAACAAGTCTATGAAAGGGGAAATGTTACGTTACTTTAAATTATGTAAGGAATTAGTTGAGCTACCTGCCGTTAACTTACTACCAGTTCTTCAGAAAAACAAATTCAAAGATTTTGCCTCATTCATTACTGCATAGAATGCTTTCCATCAAAAACTCTGTTAACATGGTGGACCACAGCCACATGATCACAAGCATGCCTTTGGTGTGAATTCCTCCAGGTATGGTTTGGAGAGAAAAGGAATAACCTCATAAGGAGGGAAGATACCTTTCAGTAAAGCAGCATTTTGGTCAGACATTCTTACGAAAAACAGCTGCAGATGTGGTAGTAAGCAAATGTATTGAAGAAATTACTGGGATTTCAGCAAAGAAATGCAGTCCTGAGAAGGTGGCTGTAAGAGTGGTGTAACTCTCAAAGAAAATGCTAGTGAAGGTGCTCTGCCTCTCAGTCAGAGGGAAGATGAAGACTATGCCCCTCTCCTGCTCATTGGGGAGGTGGACGTGGACCAGTGAGCAGCCCACTCCATCAAAACCAAAGTGTTTTGCTAAGAAGGGGTCTAGAAAGCCCTTTCTGATTCTGAATCTGTCATAGCAAAGAAGCACTGCTCCAATAAAATATTTGTATAAGTATTTGACATACATAATGTTGTACGTATTTATATACTCACTTACATACCTGTAAGCCTGTCTGTCCGCAATTGCATACAAGGCAGATGTTAAGGGATTTAAACAAACTGGGAACTCTGAATGAGATTCTGGGTTGTCCTAAGACACAGGAAAGTAGCTATCAGTGCCCCTCTGTTCTTCCCAGTTGCACACATTTAAGAGACTTGTACACACAATTTTTTTTATTTATGACCATGTCAATTATGGGAGGTACTGCATTGGCAAAATAGGATTTTTGGTCATGATCCAGATGAGCTAAGAACAGTTTCAAACATGAACAAAACCTCTCTTCCCCCAAAGATTTGCAATTTAATTAAATGTATATTTCTCATTAGATTTGTGTTTGATATTTTGAATTCATTTTCCAAGTAACAAATCTATGCTTGCACCTGTTTAATTAATGAGAAACTAAATAATCTTCTTTAAAAACTACTACTTTTATGGAATTCAGTGCTGTATACCTTCTCTGATTTCCCCTCACCTATAAAATACCCATTCAACAAACAAGAAGGAAACTAAAAATTGTGTTGATGAGGATTTGCTTTTCTTTTTGCCTTTTTTACCCCCACAAATGATCAGTAAACAGCTAGTGACATTTTCCACAATGGAGGAAGAAATTTTTTCATGTCTACAAGATATAGACAAACTCCTACTTTAAACCCTATGACAAAGTGATATTGTGAAGTTTATCTTCATTTTGGCAAGAAGTCTTGCTCTGACTTGAGACTAGAAGTTCTGTTGCAGCTGGTTTTTTGTGTATATTAGAAAGATTTATTGGGCTAGGGAGAGTAGATTTAGTTACAGCCCTTGCCATAGAGTGATTTTGCCGATATCACAGAAGTTATACCATAGTATAACACAATATAGGTATTTTTTTCTTTCTTTTTTAATATGATAAAAGGTGCGTAGAAGGAAGAGAGAATATGCAAGCTGAAAAAAATACATTGTGCAGTACAGAACAAATAGAGGCAATATCTCACAGAACAGATAAGAGAGCAAAAGAACACAACTCCAAGGTAAATACAAACACACCACATAAAAGGATTATAAAAGCAAAAAAGTACAAGTAACCAAACAGTGAAAACACACTCTGTTGGAAAAGTCATTGAAGAAAAAGCAGGCATGAATCAGTTTAATTTAATAGGTTTTTTCTGCTTTGAAATGAGTGGGTTTGTACCTACAGAAATACAGAATGACAGAAGAAATGAATCAAAAGAATCAAAATACATTAACTGTTGTTTTTTTGATATAAAAAAAAAAAATGTTTTGAGCAAATGAATGACTTGTCTAAACACTGGTTTGTTGACAAGTGTTTAAATAACGTTTGCCAAATTCTCTAGGGGGCCTTGGGGAAGGTAATCTGAAAACTTTTGATATTAATTTTGATAATTTGCCAGCAAAACAAAATTATTCAAACAACAACTGAAACATGCTGATCAGAATGGTCATTATCCTGCATAAAAATCATCAGGGAGAAAACTGTCAACTTTCAACTTCTACCCCACATCAATTCTGGAGAAAGGATAAAATAAAAAATATGTAAATCTAAATTCATGGACTTTGGATCATTAATATAAGAAATAATTTTGTTTTGGCAAGCAAATCAAAGAATTCAAGAAACAAAACAAAGCAAAATAAAACCCCACTAAAACAGTAAAACTAAAAAACCATTAAAAAAATCACAAAAAACCACCAAAAGCCCACAAAAAAAGTACAAAACCCCTGAACAAACACACCCAAAAAAGCAAAAGAACCATAAAAAAAACCAAGCAAAAACCCCCACAAAAACACTAAAAAACCCACAAAAAGCCCAAACACCCCCCCCAAAAA
>VZUI01038539.1:0-17764 GCA_013401135.1 Cettia cetti | reverse complement strand
CTGCCTGCCTGCCCATGGCAAGTGATGAATTAACTCCTCCTTTTGTTCTGCTTGAGTGTGTGGCTCCTGCTTTCCCTGTGAAACTGTCTTTATCTCAACCCATGAGTTTTCCAGCTTCTACCCTTCCAATTCTCTCCCAGTCCCACTGGTGGGGGTGTGAGCAAGTGGCTGCCTGGGGCTTGGCGGCTCACAACAACCATTTATCACCCAGCAAACACAGGTACTTTGAGACCCTATGAACAAACAGGACCTCACCACAACTCATCCAAAGAGAAGCCCCACCTAGGGCATCCCAACTTCTTTCTGTCCATTTGCTGTGCTCAAGAACATGGTCTGCATGTACCTACCACAAAAAATGGAGTAGCTCACTCTTACCATTCTTTGGTTTTATGTAATCCTGCACCCCAGGGAAAAGTGTTATGCATCATAACTTCTGAGACACATAAGACATTAAAAAGTCAGGGGCAGCGGCACTTTCAGATTGATGGGATTTAAAGTTCAGAGTAGGATTTGCACTCTCAGCTTTTGATAAATGCTGAAGGGATAGTACCTGCACACCCTACATGCAGGGCTAGGCATTAGATTAATCCCTTCACACACATTCAGACCTATTTCTCTCCATCTTTCCACCTAATTGATAAAACTAAAAAGATATTAAAGTGTATTACAGCTTAACAAGATTGACAAATTCTGATTTTTTCCATCATTTAGTTGGTCGAAATTAACAAATCGTAATGCACACTTTGCAGTTTTTCAGGGTTAATTTTTTATTCTCTCTTCTCCTCCGAAAATAACACAAATTATATTGAAAGAAAATGTTGGGGTTTTTTTAATTACTTCTGGGCTAGGACCAAGTTTCTAAGTGGAAGCAAATTTTCATGTCCAAGTTATAACCTCTGAAAAACAACTTATAATGAGAATGCTGACACAATTTTAAGTGGAGTGACATGAGTGGCGCCAATATAATGTAGTCAAAACATGTGGGAAATAAAGTATTTTGTTCCAGGAGGATATGAAATTCCCAACTCAGAATAAAGTATACGTCTGGTATTTACTGGATTGTAGCAAACATAACAATTTTGCAAACATGCAAGTGCTTCAGGGAGTATAGGATTCAATCACAGTTCAAAACCTCTTCATATCAGATACATTTGAGACAAAGGGATTCATAAGCCATGGGAGCTAACTTCTCTCCTTCCTCCAGAAAGTCAAGTAGGATTTACCCTGTGTGAAAAATGGCAATGGATAAAATAGGAGTTCAGCAAAAGATCTACCTAGAAGAAGTGTTCAAAGACCTACAGAAAATCAAAAATGTTATCAAGCACCTAAAATTATGTACTGCGTAATAACCATGCAGCATGGGAACCAGAGGAACACACTAAAAAGGATGAGAATGGGAGTTTATATGTTCATTGTGAGTGAGCAGATGTTCAGTGCTGACATGCAGAGCCTGAAATGAGCTATTATCATGTTATTCTTTATTATTTCTTAAGCACTGACATTTTATTCAGCTCTTCACCAGAGAGCCTTTGTCCTATTGGATTTACAGTTGCAGGCCCTCTGCCATTTGTTCCAGCCAACTCTTAGCTTCCCTCAAACTCCTAACGTCAAGACGGATAAAGAGATCTGCCAAGACATACCCAATGACTGCACAGAAAACTACATTGAAGCACTGATGCAAGGCTTGAAATAGAGAAAGAGTTAACTGCACTTTTACAAATTACTTACTGTGGGAAATTGAGAAAAAGGAAATGTTAAAGAGTGATGTGAATGGGAAGAGATGGATTAGTAAAACAATGGATTAGTCCTCTCTTGAGGACAGGAAAATCGGCACAGAGAACTGCAGAGAACACTCGAGCTCTACCCAGGAAATAGGAAGGAATAGCTGTCAAAGGAAAAGGACCAAGAGGATGGAAATCGAACCTACAGGACAGGTATATATTGTGCCTCCCACGCAAAGAATGCAAACAGAAAATAGGAAAAACCTAATGACTCACGTTTGACACAGGGTTGTCGCTCTGCCTTTCTTTAATCTTGCCCTCAGCTGCACAGTGACACCCTTGGGCTTACACAGACACTCATCTGATGAGAGAGGGATCATCTTTCCAAAAGAAAACTACTTGCTTCTTCCTGATGGCTTATTTTCTATCAAATTAGCGTCTTGAAAAGCAGAGAATATAAGACTGTATCTTGTCTACACCAGTGAGTCAAGTCACTAAATCAGTTTAGCCAGCTTGCCACCTAAATGCAGCCCTAATGTGCACATTCTTCTTCAGCTTTCCTCAGGGGCTCCACGCTCTAAAAGCACTTTTTTTCTGACAGGGAGCTGCCTCACTCACTCCATTGATAGATTCACACTTGAATGCAAGCACAATTGAACTTCAGAAGCCTTATTATGAAATCCTACTTTGTTCTCAGCTGTTTTAGCAGATAGTGGTCTAAAATAATGTCTAAATCTCTAAAAATGTGGGAAATTATAAATAGGATTCAGCCTGTTATGCTGCTAGCCACACAGGTGTTACTGTGCCTTTTATAAATATGAAAGCCCCTAGCCTCAAGGCACTAGTTACCAAGTCTCAACTTCACATCAGCACATTTTAAGCAGGAATGGCCAATAGGTAGCGCAGCTGTTTATTTTTAAAATAATGCTGACACCTAGTGGCTGGCTGGACTCACAGAAGTCTGTGGAGGTCTGAAAGCTACATGTGCGTCATTAGCGATCCTTTAACCTTTGGAGGCAAGAGGCTCCAGCTGTAAACGTAACATCTACCCCAAGCATTCAAATTGTGCACTATACAAACAAACAAAATGCATAGTTCTGCAGAGAACATAAGCTAAATTAAAAATATATATATACAGGTAGGAATAAAAAATTCGCCCTCTTTTGTAGTTGGAAATTACCATGTAATGAAAGAAATTAGAGGCCAGATGATTAAAGGATGATGGGGTCAAAACTGCTGCCAGCTGAAGATAAAGAAAAATGAAGAAGATTCCAGACTTTCCCAGAAATATCACGACAGACAATGTCTGACAATACTGAGATTTGATGATCTGGAGCAAGGCATGACGAATACTAACCCTACCCCAACTCCTCCTCACTGCCAGTTAAGGGCACTTCCGCTCCTGGGCTGACCAGGGAGAAGACCTCCTGGGTTGAATTGTCTGAAGAGCACACGCAGAGGAAGACAGATTTTGAGAAACCCCAAAGAGAGCCAAAGAAGAACCTGAAGCATGACCAGGTGAAGATTAACATTATCTTATCCTGTCTTATCTGAACAGTGAGCTCTCTGTTGAGAGACTTACAGGCAACAAATTAAATAAAATTATACAAGATTGAACCTCTTTCTTATAAAGTTCTGCTAAGTAAAACTGTACGTATCTCATTTTGACCCTATACTGCATCTCTGCTCACTTTAACTGCCAGAAAACTGGAAAAATCTTATAGATACGTCTCCTACAAATGATGATCACTACTCATGCACCTCTCCCTCACTGCATTTGCCTTCTGATGTATCAGAAAGTGAGATCTCTTGCTTATGCATCACATTCAGATTTTCCACAATAGCTGAAACATCTGTTCCTTGAAGAAATGACCAGACATACTTGTATATCCACATGCCAACTAAACTGTGAGACAGTAGCCTCTCCTCAGCACTATGCAAAGCACGTCCAAAATTTTCACAAAATGTCGATTGTTAAGAAGAGCATAGGATGATCCTGCCTCTCACGTGGTGCAGGAGTAAAACAGACAACCCAGAGAGGAGCAAGTCAGCCTTTCTCACACCCAAATTGCAATTATGCCATTTTCTCATGACAGGAGGGGCATGTTCTTCTGCAAACAAGTTAATGGACTAAGAAATGGACTCCCATCTGAGTACTGTGCCCAGATCTGAGGTCCCCGACATAAGGTCTTGGATCTGTTAGAGTCCATAGGAGGAACACGAAGAGCAAGAGAGTTGGAGCACCCCTCCTACGAAGACCAGCTGAGAGAGCTGGGGTGGTTCAGGCTGAAGAAAAGAAGGCACTGTGGAGACATTACAGCATCTTACACTACCTAGAAGGACTACAAGAGAGCTGGGGAGGGACTTTTTACAAGGGCATGTGGTGATAAAACAAGGGTTAATGGCATTAAACTGAAAGATGGCAGGTTTAGATTAGGTATTACAAAGAAGCCTTTTACTCTGCGGGTGGCTGGAGACACTGGAACAGGGTTGTCCAGAGAAGCTGTGGATTCCCCATCCCTGGAAGTGTTCAAGGCCAGGCTGCGTAGGGCTCTGACCAACCTCATCTAGTGGAAGGTGTGCATGGCAGGTGATCTTTAAGGGTCCTCCCAACCAAAGTCGTTCTATGATTCTATGAAATATACTTCATATGCTATTGTGTTACTTTTTTCCCATCAAGGAAGGTCCAGAGAGACTGTTGTTGTACTTTGCAACAGTACCTGGTTTCCTTTCAGATCAGACTTTGCTGGAGAAAGGCTAGTGTCGACTTCTTCCAGGCACAAGGGAGTGCTGGAAAGAACAGATGGCAAAGCAGAAAGCAGGATCTCACATGTGCCATTGCTCCTGCTATCCCAGGAAGTATGCAGACTGGCATGGAAAAGCTGACAGGGATGAAAGATAGTTTAGGGAGAATCAAAAAAGTAAGATTATACCAAGGCTACTGATCACTCAGGAAAACCAGCACGTAGTAGAGACATGAATTTACACTTCATGGCACAAAAAATACTGTATTTCAATACCAAAAAACCAGATATGAGTTGAGCCCATCTCATTAGATGACAAGTCAAGAAGGCCAGACGTAGCAATCCATCTTCATCAAAATTGTAAATTTCATATATCTAACAGCAGTAAATGCTCAATGTTGTATGAAATAGCAAAGTTCTGAGGTAATAGAGGCACTATGTGACGTATGTGATCTCATAATTTTCACCTCATTGTTCTGGAAGCTTTCCTAGAGGTTGAAACAGAACTTGCAGCAACAGTAGACACATTATTCTAAATATCTTGCAGAATGAACATTGTCTTTTCTAACATATTGCATAACAAATATAAAATATATCTGCAAAACACTGAGCAATTAACACAAGGAATTGATACAGAAACTTTTGTCCTGAGCACTAGCAAGGACTGTTCCTCTAAATCCCCAATCCCATCATTAACACAGTAAGAGGGTGTTATTTAAGACAATGTTTTTAATTTCAACTCTCCTTACTTTGAAAACAATAACTCAAATGCCTGTCTACAAATTCAAAGTATTTACTGAGGACTCATGCGTCAACAAGTAGAATAAAAAGCCCTCCCAAATTAAATGATGTTTCATTTCTGAGTGCTGCAAAAGCCTCAGCACTACTGGCAGCCAGCAGTACAGAGAACTCAACGAGCTTTATTCACAACTATTTGCCATCCTTACTCAATACTCTCCCTGAAGTAACTATAATGGTTTCCCAACACAGTGCTCCACAGAACACGGAGGAGGCTGACTCTAAAAGATAAGAAAGTATCTGGAATGTTTGGAAACACTTCTAAAGTGATTGACTCCTCCTGCACAGTAATGCAGTGTTATTATAGGCCACACATAAACAGCTGTCCAGTTCTAAAATAAATACTTGCAGTGACTTTTTCTACTCTACAACAGTCAAGAAGTCCAAGTGCATGGCATGACACCTAGGTATCACTAGTGATTTATCAAGTAATTTTTGAGTTGTTAACTAAAATAACTTGATTAATGATTTAATTATGATCAAATGATAGGTAATTGATGATCAGAAATTAGATGGCAATCAAATGGTGATTAAGTGATCACTTAAGGATAATTAATGAGTGATCTGACAAAGACCTAGATGACGACTTAGCAATTCAGACAGCTGTCAAACCGTGTGCTATTTGATACACTTGTAATAAATAAGTGAATATTGTAGTAAATAAATAGATGTATATATAAGAATGTCAGTAGCACACAATATACCTTTAGGCTGAAAGTAAAATGTTCCTTACCTGACTGTAGAGATCAGACACTGGTAAAGGGTCTCTCAGCCCTGAGGAGTGACCTGGAGAGCTGTCCCTGCTCTGTCCCTGCTGTCTCGGCAGCACGAGAGTGGCAGAGCTGAGTGGCTCGAGGCAGCCACAGGATCTTGGAGGGCAGTGAGGGACTTGGGGCCAAACACTGCCGTGGCACTTGTGCACCTGTATGGCTGTGACAGCTTTAGCTTTGTCCAGTGCCAGCTTGGGCTGCTGTTATGTCCTGACGAGACATGGCCCAGGAGCCTTGGTCCCTGAGATGAGGCCTCGCATGGCTCTCACTGGGATCAGCCTGGCCGGCTCGTGGGCAATGCCTGAGCCAAGGCACCATCACCAACCTTACCAGTACACATATTTGCTGCATTAACTTATTACGTAAGTATTGCTGCCAGCACAAAACTTCAATTTAGTAGCCCCTTATACAGATGATTGTCTGAGTAATTGTTAGAGAAAATACAACTTATTCAAAAGTCATTATTGAGGTTTATCCAGGAAAAAAAAAATCTCACTTCTTTGAACTATTACAGACACTGCTGAAGATTTGTCAACAGGTTGTCATGCTCTTTTATAGGAAGGCTTTCAATTCAGAACTTGCATACATTGAAGTGAAAAGCAGTGATATGAGTTATTTCATTCCACTTCTCTATGCATTCCATACATCCTGCATTCAAAAGATCCATAATGAAAAAAGAGATCTGTTTGGAAATAGAACAGTATTCCCCTACCTTGTACAAGGACTCCCATCCTAAATGCTGTAGTGATCAACAATGCCTATGAAAGTACATTAGCAATGACTAAGCAGAAACCAAATACAAAATAAATCTGGATGTTATCTAAACTATACTATCAATTGGAAAATTAGAAATTTCTTAACAAGGTGCTAATCTCAATCCCCTTGGAGACAAAACCACACAAAAAAAGAATGTTTAAGTAATAATGCTAAATATCTATGCAAATATTATTTCAGTGGAATACTCAAAAAATTCTTAAAGCAAGTCCATGGTACCTTTCATTTCATGTATCAGACCAATAGTACCAAGGCTTTGAGGTGATACTGACCCACAGCAGATCAAACTCCTTGCCCAGAGCACACAGCAGCCTTTGTCCCAAAACCTCCACACAAGAAGTTAACAGCTCTCTTCCTTGAACCAAGGACATGACCTCCACTTGTGGAAAACTTCTAAGTCCTCACAAAACTTCCCAGAAATTTACCTATTTAGTTAAGATAATGGTTTCAAAGTGTCAAAACCACAAAGTCAGTTAAAAATTGTATCTTGGTATAAATTCACTTAACTTTAAGAATTTTGTATTGGTAAACGTAATGTTAATCTTACAAAACGTAAGATTTCCTTATAAATGGAATTCCAAACACAGCTATTAGGTTTTTCAAAAACATTTCATAAAAAGGACACATTTGATGATCTTGTGATTGAACAGAAGCAGTTTCAAATTTAAGTGGAATGCTTTGCAGTGGTTTTGGGGTTAGTTTTTGCCTTCAAAGTGCAAACATGCTCTTTCTGGATCATGTTCTGAAAAGGTTCTGAAAAAAACCTAATTTCTTTATCTGTGCATTTTCTTCTCACCATCTCACATGGCATTACCACAAGCATGAAGTCTAACAGACTCTTTTCAACAGTAACTGAGAGTACAAAGCAGAAAGTCTCAGCTGGATAACAATCTAATAAAAAATACATTCAAGCATGATCTCTGCAAGTTAATTTTCAAAATCCAAAACTGCAGCACATTAAAAATAAGGATGTTCATAGCTCCTTAAGGATCACAAGGATAAAAGTTCAGTTTCCTGAAAAAAGTACCACAAAATTAAAACATCAAGACAAACACATTTATAAGAGTGATGGAAATACCTAGATAACTTGTTTCCAAATCTTCCCCAAACCCTAAAATGTTTGTTCCAAACAATTTAACAGATAAGCCACAAATATTCTCCTGTATCCAAACAACGAATTGTTTGGATACATGAAAGGCACATTTGATGCTTTAAGTTTTAGTTTTCATATTTTCCAGATTCTGTACTGCATTGGTATGTAACTCTGAACTCCATATAAAGTGTTAGCAAGCTCTCTGTGCAGTTCAGTTAGACAAAATAATCCTTTTCCAGCCCAAGAACCAAGGATATCATAGCAGTTTCAGGCCCAAAAAGCATAAACAACAGTGAATTGAGGAGAGTAAACTAGGAGAATGGGACTTCATAACCTGAAGCTGTAATTGGACAATTAACCCCAATATGTAAATGGACCAAAACTTGTAAGTGTGAAAACTCGTGACCCATCGTCCATCTTGGGTGTAGCTTCAGCCAAGCTCTTCATTGAGGCACATTAGCCTGTTAGTGAAAGCATAAAGCATTTAATTTCGTAAGGTGTGAAACAGTTCTTTTTTAGATAACATGAGTAACAGAGTTATGTAAAATCTTAACATTTCTTTACTTCAACAGTTTTCATCTCATTAATTCCTGCCCAGGTAAGTGCTGATAACTAACAGAAGTAAACTAGGCATGCTGACCAAGTAGCTTACATTTTTATTTAGCCTTACCAAATACAGTTAGAGATTTCCTAGAACAGTCTTAATTGCAGGAGCTTTCAGTTTTACAGCAAGCTCCTTTAACCTTTAGGATTTAGAGCCCACCCTCTTCTAACAGGTTACTTAAAAACCTGAGTCCTCAAGACAACCTCAATCCCTACCTCACTTGACATCTGATCAATGGTAAGTGTATGAAATCACTGGCACCAAAATGGAATTACAATAAAAACCAAATTATTTTTATAAGGTCTGCCAGACCTTATAAAAAGTTACAACATTTTTGTTAAATCAAGTGCAATATCAAGGGCACAGGTGATAGGCTCTAGAAGTATCCCCATGGCTTGGTAGCACATCCTTCAGCGCACATGATAGCAGAATTAAGCTTCCCTGATAAACCAGAATTAAGCCAAGGACCATTCACTTCAGTTCCTCAGCAGATGTTTTCACACTTGTATGTAACTGCAAGCAGGAGAAATGCAGCCTTGATTCACCACAGGACAAACACTGCCATTTGAATGCTCTTCCATGCACAATCACTGGAGCTACAAAGTTAAGGGGAAGGCAGTGAGTGAAGACTGCGGAGGACATGACAACCCTCCATCAACCCCTTTTCTTCCCTTTCAGCCAGAGGAACTTCTGTTTCTGTGGCTAGACTACTCAAAATCACTTGGAAGAAAATTATGTTAGGTTCAAGGCTACATTCCACTAATTAATCCACTCCCTACAGATCAGTCACTTCAAATATGTGAAAAATAAATAACTTTCTCAAAGAAACCTATGCAAACATAACTGACCAATGATAATAAATGCTTGAGATTTTTCTACCTCATCTATAGCAACACCTACCGTCAAAGAGAAACTCATCTCTAAAAAGGTCATCAGCCAATCTCATAACTGTAACAATTTACCAGGCACTTTCTTCCTAGCTGAAGTTTGAAAGGTGTTTGTATCTGTTGCTTCTGTACCTACATGAGAGTCGTTCTTATCCTAGTGAAAAATTTCTATCCCTCTGAGCTACAGTTTCCTACCAACAGACACAGATCAAATATAAGATAATGAAGTTTTCAAATTTCCACACAACTGCAAGAAACAAACAGCAGATACCACAACATTATAGTGCAGCTAAATTTCTATTAAAAGTAACACCCTGACAACAGAAGTCTTTTTTTTTTTATTTCCAAGCGTTCAAATTGTTATTACACGTATGTAATTTAACCATTTTTTATTTGAACATTAAGGTATTACAGTTGAAGAGCTCATACTTCCAGTGGTCTCTCTGCTTTGGACACCACCAGAGCAAAACATGAAACATTCCACATGGCTAACAATAAGACATTTCAGTTACCAGAATTACAATAATCAATTCCTTTTTTTTGCTAATAGATCACATATATAACCAGGGCCATTACCTTTAGAAGAAATACCAAAATTAGTACTGCATTTATTTTCAACATGAACATCTCTACAAACAAGCAACATGGTACATGACAGATTATCACACATACAGTACTTTGGCAGCTCTGTGATGTGTTTTTTCCCCTAAGCTCCATGGTAGGCTTAATTTATAAAACATATTGCTAATATACCCTGCATAAACACCAAGACTCAAAACATATCTTTCATCACCTAAAGGGAAGAGGGAGCAGTGGTTTTATCTCGCTTTAGACAGCCTCATCACACATGCACAATTTTCGTCCATGGACACTTCTACACATATACTAGCTAACACTATCTGCAAAAAATAATCTTTACTCAAAAAAAGATCTGAATTTTCTTCTCAAATTAGAGAAGCCACAGATGACTACATGACAAATCACTACCATTTATTTCAAAATAATACTGAATGTGCCATACTTTTATCAAGGTTGCTTGCATATTACCATCTTACAAGCACAACAGTCACCTGATCAAGTCATCCCATTTTGAGTTCATTTGTGAAACTGATTCGTTGCTTTTGATACCTACTAACAACCCATAGTTCGTGTTTAACAAATACCAATTTCTTTGACTACCTCCACCATCAATTTCCACACGAAAACGAATGGCTATATTAAACCATTTCACTTACTCTCCCCATATGAATGATTTTAATTTCCCACCTTCCTGAACACAACTGACCTATTAGCACAGTAGTTAAGTGAGGACAATCTTCCTTCTAATATAATCATGCACTTTTAAGTAGCCACTTCAAAGTTCTGAGGTAAAATGCATGAAATCTGGTTGCAAAATTTCAGAACAAAAGAAAAAAAATCACATTTCATATATATTGCAATAAAAAACACCTAGAACCTGTCTGTAGTGATCTGAAGCAATTTATTTCACTCATCTGTGAAATTTTAGCAGCTATTACATATTTTTTCTATTTGGTCCAAATAGCCCTATATGTTGTTAAGAGTCACTCAAGTAAGAATGCTGTGCCCAAAACCACATCTGCTAGCACTAACATCTCCCCTTTTATCCACCCTCAAGCAGTTCTTAAAAACTGAAGATTTCTTGAGCTATATAAAAACAGATCTTATTTGTAGTACGTTGACAATGGGTAAGGTGAACATATGTGACATATTTAAATTAAGTAACATGCACTTAATTTCATGAAGTCTCTCTTTCTCAGCCTTTAATACCTATTCGCATTGAATTATGAACTCTGCAGCACATAAGCAGACAGCATATAGCACTTACAATCATGTCTGCAATAAAAGCAACTGTATCAAGATGTTAAGACACAAAATTAAGAGATTGATATCATTAAATGGGAAAATTACACAAACTAAGTTGGACATTCACTAGTCTTGAAATGTCCTTTTTCATAAAGTTGTTTTATCTTCTTGCTTTGCTTAATTACGTCAGAAAATGAACTTCTCCAATTCTGCTTCCATTTCTTCACTGTAGCTATTTTGTGCCAGCAAACTTTGATCGTGCACCATTAACTTCCACGCTGGTGTGCCCCTTACATCTCCAAGTTCTACATCACGTTCTCCCTTCTCCCTTCCATTGCTTGTGACTCGGTGTCACCAAGAAGCCCTTCCTCTAGGGCAGCAGCTTGTGTAACAGAGCTTCCATGGGGTAGAGGCTTTTCTATGCAGGAGGTACCAGGGCTGACCAACCAAGCCCGCTGGGTCATGGTCTGCTGTGTACTGGGTAAGCTCCCTCTGCGCGCTAAGCGCCTTCTGCACAAAGATAAACCAGCTGTTCACATGTGAGCCACAGGAAGCAACCTGAGTTCAGTGGCCTGGGCAGGCAGTGTGGGTGGGGCAGAAACATGACACACACTTTTGGCTGCAGCAGTTTTAACCCTGTTTGATTGTTTAACTTGTGTTCCAGTCTAATTTAAGCATCATTGTTTGTGCAACACTTTCAAATGAACAAAAACCCGACAGACAGGTAAACTGCTCCTTTTCTATAGGATAACTGGTCAGTATATACTCCAGATTGAATTTAATGCACACCTTGAAGAGTGTACTAATAACCACATTTGGAGCCTTTAAATACTGGCTTACTCTGAGGTATATGTCTATTACTGTAAAAGCTTATGCTTCAAATCTAAAGTTCAATAAAGGCTACCTGCATTTTCTAGGTCAAGCAGGCAAAGAAAAATATAAAGAGAGAGCATGTGTTTTGTGTTCAAGTGTTATTGTTTAGCACAATACTTCATGCAAGTAATGCAAAAAAGCTATATATTCAAGACTGCTTACATCTGAATAAAAGGGTATATCAGCAAATACAGTACTGAAAATTATCTACAAAAATGTGTTTTTCCAAGTATTCATTGTTTGTATCAAGTCCTAAATCAGAAAGCTGCAGGGCAACACCAAAGAAAACGGAATGAAAGAAAAAGTAATACTGAGACATTTTAAGAAATCCCCTCAGAAAACAAATTCATGTTAACTGTAAATTGAAATTAAAACAACAACTAAAGCTATAAGTTGGCCTTATCAACAAACACTTTCAATCAAAAGGCCATAAACAAGTACGCTTTACATATTACTTGATTTGTTTATTTTACACCATGGGTTGAAAGCAACACAATTCCTTTTAGTAAAGTATACACAAATAGCCTCACTCAGAATACACTTTTAATGCACATAAAAAAAGTATTCATCTTACAAATTGTTTTGCAATCCAAATATACAATAGCTTGGAAAACAATATTTTAGAAAACTAAAGCCAATGTAAAAAGACTGCTGAATACAATTAAATGATATAAGTTCTTGTATGGCTCTATCTTTAGAGTTTTCTTACTGCATCATCAATATCAGAAATCTGTTCCTTCAGCTGGTTCCACTGTTCTGGATTTAAAGAAATACCTGAAAAGCATAAAAAATAAAGACTTAAAGCAAAAAGAAAATTGTGACACAGGATCTTGTGCAATTATTAAAAAAGCTGCCTTCATACACAAAGCCTATATTACAATATTAATACTCGATATAATTATTACTTTAACAACCATCTTCTTTACAAAGTCAAACTACACACTTCCAACATTTCAACTTCAGGCTATCTCTAGACATGTTTACACAGAAAATGCGTATTACAAGTAATTGTACGAGTACTAGGCTAAACACAAGAAGTTAAATACAACTCTGGCCTTGACAGAAGGCAGTATGAGAGCCCTGGATAAGTAGAAAATCATTTGTACTCCTGTTGGTTCCTAAAAGCTGAACTTAAGCAGACAGGTCTGCTATGCACTTTTCAAGTACAGTAATTCTGGGAGGGCTTTTCCCCTTTTGTTTCCTACAACACTGTAAGTGACCTTTTGGAGAGACTTTGTATCATCCCTAGCACTCACAAACCAATACCAAAGTTACTTTTTTACTTCAAGTTTCCCATAGTTTCTAGTGACATTCAACCTAAAATCATTCAGTACCCCACAACCCATCATTACAGCTGTAAATTTGATCTCATCTTTCTCTCAAGCTTCAAATTTCATTTGTGCTTTGGTCTACTCATTCTTACCCTAGAATTTCTACACCCATTCTGTGGAAATTGAAGGCTCCCAGCCCTCTCGTACTTTCTCCTGTCAAGCTCTTCCACTAATTACTCTCCGGTCCCCAGTGATAGCTTTCCTTCATTGCTTTCTCCCTGAAGATGGAGCAGGATCTGAAAACAGCTGAAACTTTGAATTCCATTTTTGGAGCCCATACCCTTTTCTTTTCTTTACCATCACTCTCATATGAGAGCACCACCACAATTTTAAGCAGCAAGTAGCGTACATGGAGAATCTCTGAGTCTTCTATAAGTCTTTGGAGGGCAGGTTTCATCTGAAAATAAGTCAGGTGCACTAACCATTATTAGGGGATTATATGTTATGAAGATGTCCCTAAACTGCAAATCAGATGAACCAAACAAAATTCAGACCTGCTGCTTGAGACACTGACAGTAATTTAAACTGCTGGGTTTATTTTTGTTTTATTACAAAATTTTGACTGCTTATACTGGTTTCATGACAGCTAGATGAGCAGCTTATGAGTGCTCACGTATCAGATTATTTTTAATTTTATCATAACAAAATTCAGACTCTTTTCTGCATTGATAAACACTTCTACATCATGTCATTTTTGTCACTTGAACCCACCCATCAAATCCTGTTGCATTTTGCCATTCAAAGTGCATATACTACTGAATGCTACCCTGAAACACAGAACATCAAAGTCCCTAGAAGTTAGAGTTACCTTTTCCATTTACTAGCAACAAATCCAAACCCAGCAATTTTCCTGTACAGCACCAGTATACCTGTTCATGCAAACCAATTCTCAGCTGTTATTTAAGGAACGTTGAAAATACTTCTCAAACTTTCTAAACGACTGGTTACTGAGTTGCTCCTGAACACATCAAAAGAATGTAACAAACCTTATGGTGATTGTACATTAAATTTCTTCAAACTTAGCAGTCTGCCACTACACGAGGATGGGGAAGGACTTTGCAACAGCATATAGCGACATGATAAGGAAGAACAGGTTCAAACTGGAGTGGGTAAATTTATATTGCGTATTAGGAAAAAATTCTTTACTGTGTGATAATGCACTGACACAGGTTGCCCAGAGAAGCTGTGGACGTCCCATCCCTGGAAGTGCTAAAGGCCAGGCTGGATGAGGCTCTGAGCAATCTGGTCCAGTGGAAGGTGTCTCTGCCTACACCAGGGAGTGGGGCTGAACAAGGTGATCTTCAAGGTCCCTTCCAAGCTAAACCATTCTGTGGTTCTATGAAGCCACAGGGCAGAATGTTTCATGCTTAACTTTCACTGATGCTACATAAAAATGGATAAAAAGCAGGCTTTTCAAAGAGAAGCAATATAACATTAAGCACAGCTGCACTACTGCAATCCCCCTCTTGGTGGAGGAAGTTCTGAAGATGGTTCACAGTGAAGCCTTGCCATGAAAAGCAATAGTGCAAATGGCAACTAGAAGTACAATGGCTTGTGTTGTGCTACAGATTACAAACTTGGGACATTTGAGATATTTTCTGCTCTACTAAAATATTTTTTAATTTTTCTTTGTAATTAGACACATTAAATGTTTAGGTTGTTTTAATCTAAAATTTAGTAGAAACTGAAGGACATGGTTGGTTTAACAAAATTAAATTCTTATAAAAGCAATAAAATATTTTCAGTTAATTCTGAAATAAGAAATCCAAATAAGAGGAAACTTGGTTCATTAAATTGATCAGTTGGGGGCGTGGGTGGGAAAATACAGCTATGGTATAAACATGTTTATAACTCCCCTATCAAATTGGCTTATATCTGACACCTTGCTTTCCATAAATCATGGAGGATCTCTTTAGGAAAACAGACTCAGGCCAACACACCCACTTAAGATTTTATCCATACAGATAAAACTAATCCTTTGTAAAAATATAAACTGTAAGAAAAAGTACTACTCAAAAAAGTATCATGTAGTAACAAAGGAGAAAAATATCACAGAGGAAGTTTTATTGGAAAGTGCAGACCACATTTTGCAGACCACAAAGTAACATGAAGCAGAACAATACCTTTTCTGCCAGGCTTCATTTCACCTTCTTGATCCATCCAATATTCTCTAATGTCAACTAAGACTTTCCCTTTAAAGTCCCGAACACTGACATACCTCATTTTCCCAATCTGTCAAAACACATATAAGGGTCTATTAGGTATTTTACATATTAGAGCATTCACTTTCCCCAGCAGCATTAGACTCTGACATGTGACACTGCACACTGTAGCTTATTTTAGACACCACAGAAACAACTAGATTAAAAGCTTAATTCAGAGTAGTCAGTAGGCTAATAAGTAACAACTTAAAACTGGTTGAGCAGGCAACGTCAATGCAAAAGTAGCTCTCCAAGAATAAAAATACCTGTATTCTTTACATGCTTCTAGCAAGTCATGAATTTACTGTTTTCTGAAAAAAAAAAATCTCCTTCGCAACAGTTCTAAACAAAGAAGGAAAAAGAGAGTGATACTCCCAAATCTAAATTTTAGTCCATTCCAGAAGTACAGAAAACAAATTAGATGTTCACATGTGATAACTTCCCTTTTTCTTTTTAACACAGTAAATACAGATGGAAATGGAAGTTAGCCACCAACTGCCCCATGCCAACCTTCAAGTCCTCACAGGTACCTCACCGTACCACCAGGTTTTCAAAGAAACAGTCACATCTTTGAAGTTCAGCAGCATGTAGCACAGTATGGAATTTTGGAACTTGGACGTTGGAATATCATGGTTTTCAAAACAGTGTCATAACTGAATTACATGTACCTCTTTTTTGGGGGGTGGAGTGGGGAAACGTTGGGGAAGAATCATACCACCAACTACGCAATGCACTACAATTTGGGCTTATTCAATATTGTTTCAAGTACGATAAAAAGCTATCTATTCACATAAATTCCAAGTACAATGTGAATTTCAGAACCAGAAACTAGATAATTAAAACATAAATAAAACTTCTTGCAATTCTAAGTAATCCTTTCACTTCTGCAGTTACCTTCTGGATACATTTTATATAACAAATCAACAGATTCTGAAGTTAACAAATTAAAATAAAATATTCCTTCCTCGTAAAACACTGGCTTTCAATTTCAACTTCCTTTATCTCTGCAGGTTGCATTTTGATACATTTCAATACAATTTAAGGATGGGCCCTACACTTCCTGCATTTACTTTGACCAGAAAGACTTTAAAACTCCCAATCAACTAGAATAATTCCCAGATGTTTAAGTAATATGTTCTTATTTCACAAAGTAGATATAAACACAAATACTTTATCTTTGCCTAAATGGATTTTTCTTCTTCTGCAGATACTGTATGACATCTAAAACTGATTTTAGTACCATTAGGACATTTTAGATAACCTAAGTCTGAGCACTTTTCCTACTTCAAAGCATCCTTTAAAATTAATAAGACATTACTGTTCATAAGATGCTATTTTTACTTGATAAAATTATAACATTTCTTGGCTTTACTGTTTAACGCTCCAGTAAGTTTCAAGGTCACCTCCAGGAACAGCTTCAAGAAGTAGCATATTGCAGAAGCTTTTTTTTCCATGGCTATTGAAGAGTATTAGTACCTTGCCAAATAATTTCAGATTTGTTATAAGAAATAAGATCTAATTCAATATAGCAGATTACAGCTGCAAATACAGTAAAAGGGTTTACAATGTGGTTATCAAGGATAAGAAAGGCTATGTCTTAATTCAACTAGAGTAAGGCGAGAGGCAATAATGCAAAATTCACATTCACTGACCATTAAGTCTACTTTAGATAAAAGCATTTTTCTATGTAAATGCTGAAATTAAGTTAGATTTCACATAGTATCTAGATTTCAGATGAATGTTCCCATTAAATTTCAGATATTTAGTTGAACTCTATACAAAAGCTGCCACTACTATAATTTTTAAATAGGCTTCTAAAGTACAGTTCCGACAAACACCTACATTTAAAACCACAAAATCTAGATTTAACTAGCTACATAAATTGATGTTCCTTGATACTTAAGCTACCTGTAATTCTGGTACATGTTCATTTCTAAACAATTCTTTTATCATACACTTCCTGAAAATGTTAACAGTGATTTGAAGGTATTTTTGTATCTTTATAACCACAGCAGCACTCCAAGGAAGAATGTACTGGGAATAATTAGTTTTCTTCACATGGGCTGATATGTTTTGGCTCTGTGCTGAGCACAGTGATGATAACACAGAGATGTTTCAGTTACTGCTGAGCAGAGCTTACACAG
>VZUI01038537.1:0-58419 GCA_013401135.1 Cettia cetti | reverse complement strand
GTATGGTATGGTATGGTATGGTATGGTATGGTATGGTATGGTATGGTATGGTATGGTATGGTATGGTATGGTATGGTATTTTGAGTGCATTGTCTCTGGTTACAGTAATTACATTCAACTGAAGTGTGTCAGCTTATGCCCAACATACATTCTCAGTGAGAAGGATGCATTTTTTAAAATACAAAAGCCTCTCAGTAAATGAAAGAAGAGTGCTCTCAAAGCTTTCAGCCGGCAGCAGTGCTCCACCACAGCAGCTCAGTGTGTGTCAGTTGATCACCTTAATGACAGCCAGGATACATGTCCGAAATACCACAGTCCTTCTCATCTGCTAGTAAAAGCTATTTCCTTTCACCTCTATCCTCTGACACTTGTAGTCTAAACCCCATTAAAATGGAGGCTAATTCTTGACAATCAGAAGCTGTAGAAACAGCCCATATTTTTAACAAACAAACAGCCCATGTTGCAACTACTGTAGATGAAAAAATATTATGTGCCTGGATGAGTGCAATCCATTCATTGGTTAGCCTTCAGAGAGAATTGGATATCTGCCTGATGCCCTAGCTGTTGGAGCTCACATAAGAATCTGTGTGTTAGCTGACAGGTGTGAAAAAAACTCACATAGGTAGACATACAACTCCCTGCTAAAACTGCTCTGCAGCACAGGTTTGTGTGACTTATTAATTCCAGTACACATGTTTCATTTATGAGTGGTTAGTTTCAGACACGGGTATAGACAGGCAAGCATGCTGGACCTAAATCTCTCTCATGCTGGGTTAGCTTGGCACACTTGGTAAATGCTTCACTCCCCACAGTAACTGTGACCCAGCTCATGTTTGCTGTCAGAAGTGCCCAGGTTGTGAGTGAACACCTGCATTCAGCTTTTTCCTTCCATAAAAGTAATGAAAAAACTCTCAGCTTAGGTTACTTGTCATAGTGCTGAGGGGCTCAAAGCAATTCAGGAACATCTGTTTAGACACTAACAGCTGTCACTGCCTGTTCTGTTAAACATGTCCTGTTGCAAGCAGCTGGCCCTAAACATCCCTAGAAGATGTGGCCTAGAGATACTTTATAAAGACAAACTCTTTCATATAAAGGAAAACTTAATAATGAGAGTAGATTCTGGCCTGTGAATGTGTTATTTTTTTCATCTTAGTACTATAAGGAAATTGACTAATTTTTACATTCGGTAATGTAAAGTATGATTTTTGTTTCAAAATGAAATATGAAAACAATAGAGGTAAGAAGCAACATATTCTAGACACAAGATCCAGAGAGTTAGAGTATGCAGTTCCACTACTAACAGAACCTATCACTTTATATAAGGCATTTCACTCAAGTATCTAAATGTAAATTATATTTAGTGCTATTTCCCAATGGTGTAATATCAAAGTTCTCTTTTCAGTATCTATAGTAATAACCACATAACCTCTACTCAGCTTTGACACCTCAATGAAATAGTAAAGGAAAATTTTCAGAAATTAATGTTTAGGAGGAAATGTAATTCAAGGAAGAGCAAGCAGGTCTGTATATAAATCTAAATTAATCCTGATATATTAGCTAATAGTTTTGATATCCAGTAAATAATAGTAAGGGAAAGTTAAATAAAGTAACATATATATTAATTACAAAACTTTTTTCATATTTTGAATAACAAGGCCTTTGGTCCTATCATGGTTTAGGAAAGGTATCCCCCTATTTAGTACTCCCACTAAAAAGAAAACCACAACCTGCTCCCCTCCTCTTCTGTGAGAGACAAAATACAGAGCTCATGCATTGAGATAAGTGCAATTTACTGAAAACAGCAACGAGATAAGAAAAAGGAGCAGTAAGGGCAGCAATAGTGATTACAAACATATACAGATGTGAGAGTGATTGACTAGAAAAATTCTTATTTGGGCCCTCTGGTAACAACATACAATGGCTGATGTATTTCCCCCTCCCACCATGCTTTTCTCAACCCCAAGTCATGCCCCTCTCCCCAGAAGCAAGAGTTCCTTACTCTTGCCCCCCCCAGGAATGATGTACCTGGACATGCCCAGATGGCTCCAGGCTGTGCCCTCTCATAGTTACAGCAAAAATTTGACTCTGTCCTCACCAAAACCAGGACAAGTCCAATGAGCAAAAATTACACAATTATTTTGACTCTTGTGTTTCATTAGTTCACAAATATAGACATACATTGACACACATTTGCACACATAAATCTAGGCTTTCAAGTCATTTCTTACTGCTTTAAGAAACTATTCTTCTGTTCTGTCTAATTTTTTTGAAAGAATACTGATTAATATAGCCAGTGGAGAATCAAACAGATTTAGCTTCTTGCAAAAGAATTGCTATAACCAATATCTTTGTCAAGTTCTCTCTGCTGCTGCTTCAGCTGTCAAAGTCAGTGGTGCACTGCAGCACTGAAGGTAATTTCCATTTCGTCGTAAAAGCTGTTTTTCTCAATTTTTTGGCTTCTTTGTGTTTTGCCTTTTTTATCTTTCTGCTTGCCCCCGATCCATCTAATTCCACTCAGATGTCATTGGCACACTCAGGTTTACCACACCCCGGTGGTTCCTATCCACCTATATGACATGCCTATAGCACAAATGCTGATGATGCATTATATGTCCAGCACTTTTTGTCACAGTGACATTCCTCAACAAAGTACTGCCTAGGGGCAGCTGCTGGTTCAGAGTCACTCTCTTATGCAGCAATTACTCAGTTTGATTATATGTTGATGATAAGCTATTAAAAACCACTCACGCAGAACTTTTTATTTACCAACAATCATGACATTCTTTTTTTCTCTCTGCCATCTAAAACTCTAATCAAGAACAAAAAAGCACCCAAACAAGCAAACAAACAAAATCCAAACAAAAAGACAAAGCAAAACAAAACAAAAATTCTGACAGATTCTCAAAGTACTTGGGTTAGTTAATGGATGCAAATATATCTATATTAGCCACAGTGTTTCAAAAACACATGCCTAGACAAAATGAAAGAAGGAAAGAGAAAAAATAGCTGTATGCAGAAAGTCAGATTCTCTAAATAGCTTGTCAATTGTGTTTCCAAATTAATTTGCAAAGGGAAGGACAATAGAATGCATGTAAATCTTATACTGATATATTAGCAAGATGTCAAAGAATCTATCAGAATTCTGGTGGGCAAGGTAAAACTTAAAAACAGACCAAAAAACCACCTCAGTTATTTAACTATTGCTACTCAATGTAGTAATAGGGAGAACCTCAAATAACCACTCTTTCATATAGAAACAGCATTCAGAAGAAGCTACCTTGATTTATTGATGTATGAACTGGAACAAATTAAAAATTTCAATGCATTAGAGAATCTTGTCTTTAAAACGGAAGAAAAATAGAAGAAGGAAAGAAAAAGGAAAAAGGCACAGATCTATAAAATTATCTGATATTTTAATCTGTCCATATTAGAGATATAATAGAAAGGAAAGACCATAACATTGTCAAATAAATTTCAGCTACATGGAACTAAATAAAACTTAGGGCTCAGTAACCATTAAATATGTGATCAAACATGGAATTAATGTAAAGAAACATTTGTTCTTGTGTGAAGCGAATTAGTAAGAGCTTAAAATCTGCTAATTTATTGCAGGCCACTTCAAGCTAAAATTGTCAATAAATAACCAGCATTTTAAAAAATTAGCATACACTATTAGGACTTCAGATACATAAAGTTCTTCCAGTCATAGTAAAATACCATGATTGTTTAATCTGTAATCCATTGCCTTGACCTAATTATGTGTATTAGATAAAAATGAATTCTTACTGTAGGCTAAAATCTCCCAGTGTTATGTGTTGAACAATACATGAGGTAAAATACAAGACGTTTTTGCAGAGCTTATTCTTTTATGTTGGAATTTCACAGCTCCTGAAAGAGAAACAAGGCAGAGAGCAACCACACAATCAATAGGCTCTTGGAAGGGCAAAGTAAAGCAATAATAATAATAACAGTAACAATAACAACAACAATAAATTATTATTAATAATAACAATAGCTATTATAATAATAGAAGAGATGCCATTTGAATTAGGTAACACTTTCGTGAGTATGTCAATTTGAATTAAAGCTAATCAGCTCAGTAAATGTGCAAATCAGTTCCTTAACAATTGTGTAATTGGGCAATGCAGCAAATTTGAGAAAGATTACACAAACAAAAGAAATATCCGAAGGCTGGACATTGCAAGGTTAATTCCAAGGGTCTGAGAGTAAATTTATTCTTGAGTGTCAAACCTATGAAACAAAGTGATCCTGAATTGAAGCCCATAGTTACCACCTCTTTTATAGATATTTACAGAAGCCATTCATAAAATACTTCAGCTTTCAGGTAAGCCATTTTGCCATCTAAACGTCAGTAGCTGCTTTGATTTCCCCTGTCTTACTAGTAGTCTGATTACAAGACAGACTAGCTGCTCTGCCAAGTGGAAGAAAGGAAAACCATTAGTGAGATGTCACTCTGACCCCTTTCAAAGAATCAAACACTTTTCAAAGAATCAGGTCTCCAAGTAAATCCTAAGATGCTCAGCTTTTGATTAAAGCAGTTTTCTTCCTCCTCTTGAAAGAGCTGGAGCCATAGCAGAAATAATGAAGTGCTCTTGCTACTGTGCATCAGCAGCATACAGTAGTTTTGAGCTGAACACTGTTGGTAGAAATGAACTGATTATAAAAACTTTATGACCCTATTCAATGTTCTTACCTTTTTTTAATATATATGGGTGAGATATTAACAGACCACAGGGAGAAGAAAGCTGGACCACATAAAGTCATACAGTGTCACAGGTAGATTGTATGGAAAGGAAATACTTGATATATTTATGGAATTCATTGTAGAACCGCAAAGACAGAACACTTTTCCAAATGATTAGGAATCAGTGGGTTTTACTGATTCAGCTGCAGGTACATATTTTTTCTCACTGGAAAAAATATGGAAGAAAACCATATTTACATCTAAAATTAATTACAGATTTTAGATGAGACAGAAATCTTTTCTATTCTTCTAGAAATGCAAAGAATTAAAATCAGAATACTTTAAATTTAGAATTATATTACCAAATTTTTTCTTTATACAGAAGAAAATTAGCAAAGGTTTTCTTAGCTGTCTATTCTTAATTTCATTAATTTATATTTAATAATGCATGCAGTCAGATTAATTACAGCTTATAATAATTTTCTAAATTAATTCCACAATTTTATTTTTTAGGTGGAAATAGCTTAAAAATCTGATTGATTGTCTATTTTAATAAACTTGTAATTTATTGGCTTCATATTTTCCTAAAGTATATGTGGGGAAAAAACCTAATATGGAATATGAAAGAAACTTAATTGATTGTAGGTCCATAAAGCTTAATAAATTTTCAGAAATCCATAAATTTAAATGTGGATTTGGTATTGTAACCATGAAAAAAATGAAGATTGATCTCAATAATAACAAAATGCTAATTTCTGATGCATTATTCTTAGTTCAATTAATCTAAAGTATATAAAACAAGACGGGATTAGATTTTGGATGGTTTTGGAACACGAGTAGATAACTCAATAGTAAAATGGTTACCAGACTCTTTACCAGACTGTGAGTCTGATTTTCTGAGTCTGTAAAGTTTTCAGCCTTTCAGCTGCTGATTTTTCTTCCCTTGGGAAAATTTCTTGCCTCAAGGACAAATCCATGTAAATAGTTATGGTACTTCTAGGTTCTCATAATAATCATCTTACAGGTGTTGCTTCTATTATTCAACCAATGAAGAGAAGTGTTGTCTTTACTAACCAATCACACGGTTCCTTAGCACAGCATGTTATAAAAAGGCTGTGCAAAATTATAAATAAAGCCTTTCAGATCTTTCTTGTACCTAGAGTCAAACTCTTCATTTTCATGTCCAACAGCAACATCAGACTTTTTACCTTCTGTATGATGTCTTGGTCTATAGAGAGGTATCCAAGGTTTCCAGTATTGCCTGCTTCGGCAGCTTCATGAGCGGTGACCTCTCTCTCGCTGCTGTTCCTTGGCATTGGCATGGTGTAGGCAGACACACACTGCTGAGCCAACAGGCTCTGGAGAACCTGATGGTTCTCTGATGGAGGCAGAACAGAGGACAACTACAGCCGGGGTTCAGATGGATTAAGAGTGGAAAAGGATAAGTTTGGCACAAAGTTATGCACAACTCACTAAACTGCAACCCCTCGTCTCAGGCAATACTACCTTCTTTGGGGAAACAGAGGAATTTGACTAAATGGACTTTATATCATCATGACTATGCAATAAATACTTTCAGAGCATAAATATCTGACAGTCTAGCTGAAATATTAATTTCTTCTGAAAGAAAGTAGAGATACAATCTTCCAAGATTTTTCATCAATATAGTTTAATGTTATATTTGATATTTCAAGCTGTTCTTTGCAAGAAAATGCTTGGAATGGTGACAAAATACCTGTTTAAGAAAAAGGTCATCATGCTACACTATAGTGAAGAAACTATCTACTTGATAAAATTCAGCTACAAAGGGTTTTGAAGCAGAACTAGCTAAATATAATTTTTTAATATAGTAATTATAAAAAAAAGTAGCTTACTCAGACTGTAATTTTTACCACCAGCATTTCTATGGCTAATAGAATATAAACTGAAATATATAGAATAGCAATGCAGAAATTTCTTTATATAGCTTCTCTGGGTAAAATCTTTTCTTAGAACTTAAACACATATCTTTAGCTTTATCTCATGCTAGATTGACAGTGAATATCAATCTTTAGGATAGTAAAACTCAAACTCAGCCTGTCCTCAGGACCCTAGTCAGCTGTCTTGCTGCCAGTAACTACAACTTATGGCAATAAACACTTAAAAGTTCTGTGTGCAGGAACAAAGTTTTTCAGAGTTATTGCTTCTACTATATTAGAAAACTACTTAGAAGCATAGAATTTGCATGCAATGCAATACAGCTAATGCTTGTTCCTTGTACTCTGCAGTTCAACTTTCCTAAAAATGGATTTTATCCTGTGGGTTTACCTAAACTTCAGCATTTTGGAAAGGGGGAAGACTGTGAGATATCAAAATTCCAGTTATACCATATTACCTAAAATGGAAAATAAAGTCTGGGGATTTTTAGCAAATGTAGTTTGTTGGCTTGGATTTAAAATACAAGCTTAAATGTCTGGTCATGAGTAGAAGCAGGAAAATTAAAATTTAAGGAATGTGTTTTTATTAGGATGATGAGGATAACGGGGAGAGAGAGCAATTTTCTCTTGTTTAGATAGTTCTGGGGAACAGCTCATCTGCCAAGGAAGTTGTAAGCCTTTATGAATAAAAAGCAGGAAAATTGCTTGTATTCCCTCAGGATAACTCTAAATCTACAGAAGATACTTAAGGCAGCTGAAGTACAGTTTTGTGTAAAGTTACAAATAATCTGAATAGTCTGTTAAAGACAGTCAAGAACTAAATTAGGGGTAAATTCACTCATCACAAGGAATTTGAGTAGTTGAAATCTGAAAAAAAGAGGAATTTAAGGAGCAGAACCAACAGTACAAGATTCAGAACTATGCCTGGGCAGATATTTTGCATTCACTACCTGTGGTACAAGTTCAGGTAGGAAGAGCTAACTGATGTGTGCAAGGAGCATTTGAGCAGGGAAGTTAGGGCAGTGAAAGGTAGCTCAGATAAGGTTAATGATGGAAAAAAAAATAAATGTAAATGCCACCTGTTGGGTAAGATTATTTGATCATTCATTTCAGATGGTAACAAGATATGTTGAGATAGAGGTACTGATCTTGGGATTGGGATAGATTCCCAGAGTGTCCAGCAGTCCACTCCTAGCACATCTGTACTATTCCCTCCATGTTCCCTCTGGAAAAGCAGAGGTGAATAGGACCCATCCTATAACCTTTGGTGGTCCTGACTGTAAAAGAGTACAAAATGATCATGGAGTTACCATGGCAGTTGGCCCAGGCTGAGATCCAGTCAAGGCTGTGTGCCAGTCCTTCAGAACCCTGACCGGTGGAATGGAGCAGTGCGGACAGGAGGCTGCCATCCTAGAAACCAGGAAGACATATTTCTAATTAGGTCATTTTGGAAACATCTGTTACTTTCTTAAATTGGACAGTAGTGTAGGCAGCATTAAAGGTCTTATTGCAGGAAATAACAGATCTGGCTCCCAAAGGGTCCCAGAAGGTACTGACAACCTCATTGAACTTCAAAGCTAAGTTGTTTTCCTTAGACTAGAAATGCAAAGAGGGACTTGGCAGTGTTTAAGAATATAGAAGCAACAGTAATTTCTAAGTTTATACAATTTTCTGATTGGGACATTTTAGAATTTATGATTGAAGCACTTACTCCTCTCATGCTGGCCTGACCACCTCAGGGTAGTGATTCAATGAATGGGTACAGGATAAAACATGTACATTGATCTACTCGACTGTTCATAGCATTTTAAAATTTGGACACATTCTAGTCTCCTCTGTGGTGAGATAAAGTCAGCTTTGATACTGTTGTGGTCAGTCACACTCGGTATTATCCCCAGAGTTTCATGGGACATCATCCTTACCCACATTCTTCCTTTTTTATTTTGTCAGTATCACGCTAGAGCAAATTATAAGTTATACACATTACTAATCCTAGAAGTAATAGTGAATAGGAGTATTGTTGCCATATCTCATTTAACAAGTAGACATCAACTTCTGAATCTAGTTATTAGCAGGGAGCAGGTATTTCCAAATATGCAGATTTTGATGGTCAGTTTCTGTGCCATTTGTTGTTGCCACAAACTGGTGATGTTTTTATAGATTCTGACAGTGATGCCTACCAAATATGTTTCACACAGATGGATAAGCGAATCTGTAATTACTGAAGTCAAATATGTATATACAAGGACATCACTTATAAATGAACATGTTGTTGTTAATGAATAGCAGAGATTCAACATTTAAAACCCCTAATTTTATACACTTAAATTTAGGAATACAGTAGAGTGGCAATAAAGCAATGTTTTCTAACAAAATTTATGTATAGTAAATTTGCACAGCCTTGGCATTAACTTCTGCTTTCTTTTATGTAATACTTTAGTGTTCACACTTAAATTGGGAGTTGCAAAAAATTACTGTATGTTATACAACCTACCCAAATAAAGATTGTAAGGTGAAATGCAAATCATAGCTATTAAAAAAAACCCCACCAACTTTTGATTGCCTGTAATATCTAATATGATTCCGATACAGTACTTGGTATTTTAGCATTTTTTTAAAAAAATTACAAGTCCTCATCCATAATGGGGTATAACCACTAGCACAACAAAGTATATTCAAGTCCAGGATATTTAATGGCTAGCAGATTTACCTCCTTAAAGGGCAGGAATGGAAGTTAAGTGTTCACTGTAAGAGACTGTCTTTCACAGCAGTTTAGTCTTTCACATTCTTGGCATGAGAGCTACAAAAGTAGCCAACCTTTAAATTGTAAATGCACTAGCTTAACAAGGTGATTTACTGAATAATTTCTGCAGCCACAATCTCTGGAACATTGAATTTTTTAGATATTGCAACTAAGGATTATAGTAAAATATGAACCAGCAAAATAGCTGAAGTAGTGGATCTTGCTTAGCAAAAAGACAAGTAATTTCAAAGAAAGCTTGGAGGTTTCCTTCAATCTTTGAAAGTCTCAGGAACCTGAAACTATAGATATGTGATTCTGACAAATCTGATCCTGTTCTAGATAGCCTTCATAAAGGAGCAGAAAGACATAGGAACTAGAAATGAGGCCACCCTCCCCATGGAGTCTTACTAGTTTATCACAAGCCACTCTATCATAACAGAAAGTGTATCAAATAAATTAAGACACCTTGCCAAGTGGGAAGTCTTGAGTTATTGCAACAAACAGAACTAAGCTATTAAAAGCAAAAATATTTGTTCTAATCATTGTCCCTATGCTAATGAAGTAGAATGTAAAGCATACAGGAATACCTTCAGAGTGTGCTTCTTCTGTCAAGTATTATTGAGATCATGAGGGCTTGGCAGGTAAGGCATTTAGATCAGCTCACCAGAGACACTTGTAACCTTAGGAGACCTACCACTACAGTTACAGACTGTGGAACCAAGCAGGAACAAATTTAAGTATTCATGTCCATTTTTTTAAATTAAGGGCTTGATGGAAAACACACAGGCTGCCGATTTCTCAAAGCAGATCCCTATGGATCTGATGGAATCAGATATACAGATGGAATAGATATGCAAGTTCCACAGCACTTTGAAAATCTACAGTATTCTTCCAAAAAGAATGAGTTACATTATGGGAGCCAATTATATGCATGAGTTTTTCATATTTTGGTGACTGCCACACAGATATTCTAAAACTTAGGGAGTTATAGTTGTTCATTCTAGAGATGACAAGGCTCTGGTAGCCTTCTGGTACCTAAAAGTGGCTTAAAAAGAGATAGAGAGATGTTTACCCAGATGGATAGAAGTCAAGGGATAATGGTTTTAAACTATAATAGGAGAGATATAGGTTAGATGTTAGGAAGAAATTCTTCATTATGAAAATGGTGAAAAAATGGAGGAGGCTACTCAGAGAAAAGGTATACCCCATCCCTGGAAGTGCTGAAGGTCAGATTGGCTGGAATCCTGAGCAAACAATGAGTGAGTGGAGTACAGTGGTCCTTTCCAAACCAAGCCATTTTAAGATTCTGTGATTCTTGGTATTCTATCCTAATGTAAGAGCATTACATACATCATAAACATAATGGGGAAAAATAATTGTAGTGGTGTTGCTATGTTGATAAAATTTTGGTGCATAAACAAAGATTGCATAATTGTTTTTAAAATAGTGAGTGGGTTCCTAAGTTAGAAAAGGTGCTTTTAACCTTTTTTTTTTTCTAATATATGCTCTTGCTTCATCTTTTGCATCAGTTTTTTCAAATTAATGCAAGTCTGCTTCATCTCAGTTTCATAGTCTTTCATTCCAAATATGATTCCTCCTCAAAAAGCTGCCTGGGATTAAGTGCCCTCCAGTTCTGGTGCCTTGGTAAATATGGCAAGTGCTCTAATGTCTGGCACCTGGCATGCTTCTGAGCGATTCAGTCCAGCCTACTTTAAAAGAACATTCCCTTTCATGATTGCTTCAGATTCTACAGCTGCGGCCTGATTGCCTGCAGAGATACATTTAAATTCTTTCTCAGCAAACCAATTTTTGGCCTTTTTATTAGCTTGCTGTTCCAAGATATTTTTGGGAAACAGAGCACCAAACTCCTAACATTATCTATCAATATACACTGTGGAATACTGTATGTTAGAAATATATATAATATTCTGTATACTGCTAGCCTTCAAGACAAGAATCAGGTTGCTCTCTGCAGTTTAATTACTCCAGATAGGAGGAACAGATGTTTTCTATGTTTTCTCTAAGTTTTGTATCCTTTCTTCATGCCCAGATAGAAACTCAGCTGTTAGAATAAAAATTGCCCTAATTTTTTATCTTAGATGTATGTCAGTCACAAAACTTCTGGGTTACTTTTTTTGAAGCTCAGTTCATGCATTCTATTTTATGAAAATTAAATTGATATTTCTTTAGAAAATAATAAAATCAACATCCTTACGTTTAGTTCAACCTGCTTATTATGTACCAAATATAATAACAAGATTAATACAAAATTATGATTTTTGGGACTAGCTCCATAACTAATCTTAAATGGAAACCAGCTCCAAGCCTATCAAACCTAGTACTCAAAACCTCCATATTGTATTTTTTTTATTTAGAGCTATCCTGGTGTTTACATCATGGTTCCTATTAACCCTATTTTAAAAAGTCAGTTTAAACTAGCTGAAGATCAAAGTATTCATTTGCTTTTCTAAAAGCCAATTATTATTGAGTAGTTTAAATTAGTAATGTAACTTTACAAGATTGACCTCCTTATGACCTTACCATAGGCATATGGTCACAATAATAAAAAATTAAATATTAAAAAGGAAGTATTTTTAACAAGCAGCTGTTTCATTTCAATCTTTTCCATTCAGTAATTCCTTCCCTCCCTGAATTTGCAGTATGTTAAGCCTCATTAATAAAGCATAAGTATAATGTTAACTTGGCATCCTTATCTCCTATAGAAAGCTTGAAAATAAGGAATAAAATGCTGCAGATAAAAGTAAAACTTTTCAGCTGGCCCAGTATAAAAATATGCCAAGTTCTGTGGCAAGATCCTAACAGACAGGTCTTCTGGGAATATTTCTGTAATGTTAGCTTACTTTAAAAATGTTGGAATTAAAAATTGTTGGAATTCATCTTGAATTATTTACTTGAATAGGATATTTTAAACAAGAGTATGGCTTTTTCACATTTTTTTTCATCTGATATTTCCTTTTTTGTTGTTGCAACAGACAATTGGGACAGTGTGTTTCAGGTAGTAATATGCTAAAACGTAAGTATTATTGAGTGTAAATAAGTTGCTTGCCTGGAAGAGGGGTTAAGATGCTAATAATACCTTATCTGTACTATAATATATATATATGTAAGTTAAAAGAACTCTGTCAAGGGTACAAAAAATCTTTGTAGTTGTTTCTATATCTCTAAATTCACAATAAAAGTCTACTATGTAATAGAGTTTGTAGAGCTGTAGCTTCACTTGTAAGGATAAAGACATTGATTGGCCTTCAGAACATTGCCCTCAATAAATATTGTCTTTGTACAGACTCTTCATGATTTAGCAAGTTATATGGTACATAACTCCTTATCTTTATATTTGTGTTACAGCCCCACTGTTCCTCCATTAATTAAGAAATCAAAGAAAATTAAGCGCACTGATACTGTCAACATTTCAGAATGTATGATGATGAGGACTGCAGACAGAAAAAATGCATGATTTTCTTATTACGAGAGTAATATCTTAGGATAGTTCCTAGGTATGAACTTAAAGAGACCTCGGGTAGAATTTAAAATCAGGGAGTAGGTTTCCTTTAAAATACATGAAGAGGAATATGAATTTATGGAATGTAATTCATCCTGCCCTAAGGTATGCAATTAAATTGCCTCCAAAAGTATTTATCTCTCTCTGTTGACTATAAATTGTAACTTTATAGACTAATTTGCATGTAGAAGACTAATAGAAATCTAAAGTTAGGTGAAAATAATTCCAGACCTCCCATTTAGTTCCATTACAAAACATGGAAAATAGAATTATTAAAGCCTGTGTATTAAACAGTTTGGCATATAGAAGGTGCACTCTATGCCTCAAAAACTGAGTGATTCTTTGCTAGGTGTCTATAAGAAGTAGAGTTTTTAACCAATAATTAATTTCTCCATAATGAAATCTTTAAGGTCCCTTTGAACTAAACCATTCTATGATTCCATGAAATACATATATATGTGGAGAAAAATCATGCAAATATCAGAAGTATTCAGATACCAAGTAACCAGAGGACCTCAGTGAGACTGACATAGGGTTAGTATCCAGAGTAAGAAATGTCATAACTAGGGTTTATATTTCAGCAGTACAAAGATAATCAAACTTCAGACCTTTGCCAATGAGAAGATGCATATTTTTTTTTTTTTTTCCTTTACGTTGACTGTGTGGATACTCCAAAATCATCAAATCCCCGGTAGAATACATTGCTCCACAGATGTTTCAGGAAGCCAGGAAAACAAACCAATGAAATAATGGTATCTTTTTTTAATAACCCCACCTGTCTTAGAAAGTGTGGTGTTAACCAGCATCTGTACCTGTAACTAAATTTTCATTGTTAATCTTTCGACAAATCGGATTAAAGCTTTAGTGTTAATGTCAGGACATATAAGAAGTTTCTTAGTGAAAGAGATTTTCCTCCAAGTATTTTTATATTCTTTTTTTCATAGAACCATGGTTTTAAGTAAGTGTCACAAATCCATCCTAGAAATAAATTTCTGATTTTAATTAGTGTGATGTACTAGAAAAAAATAAGGCACAACACTCTAAACCTGAAATGAGAATTTTTCTTTATTTCTATGCATGTGGTGTTGCTCAAACAGAAAGTGTGAGGCTGATGTAAGTTTTACTGGGTGATGTTCCATGACCTACATGTCATGTGAGATAAGATGAAACAATTGGTTTAGTCTGTTCTGAAGTCACTTGCATCAAACTGTTATCAGTAAACCTTTTAAGGATAGTCAAAAAGTATTGTGCTATATTTTGAATTTTTACTACTTCAGATAAAGTGCATTAGTATTTACACCATCTTTTTATTTTCAGATGCAATCTATTTCCTTTGTGGACATGATTGCATATAGAAAGCACCATAAAATACTGTTTTAAAATGAATTGTATTGAAGAGATGACTCACTATGTTTTATATATTAAATTTGCACACACTAGTGTTGTGGTTATATTATCAGAACTGCATATATTATACAATGATGTCTTTATTCATACAGACAAAGGTCTGTCATTCTATCACAAATATATACAAAGAAGTACTGGAAAGCATGACCTTAGATAACTTTTAGCTAAACTGAGGTTAATATGCTTATTTTCAAAGGGCTATGGAACTTGTATTTTACCTAGTTTGTTCAGATCATACAAATAAATGGCATGCAGAATTCAGTTCCAGACGTAGGATCACTGGTCTACAGCACACAAACTGCAGCTCCAGTACTGTGTGAGCTGTATGCTAATGCTGAAGTGCAGAATTTCCATGACATGCTGTTTATGTGTAGCAATATGCAGTCTGTGTTTCTCAGGTTGAAAGGGTTGCCTACACAACAAGTTGATAAAATACATTTATTTTTTCTCCTTTTCCTAGTTGTGATCTCTCTGGATTGAATACACTAAATAGAACATAAGTAGAACATTAAAATTCTTTCCATTTCCTCATTCAGTAATCAATGAAGCAGTGAAAGAGTAGAGAAATCTTTGGATTTCTTATGTTCACATTCTGATTTTTTCTTCAGATTATTTCCTTCAGTATACAAGATGCTTTGTTCATTTATCTGATGCTTTAATGTTCACCATTCTTAAAAATATTCCTGTAAAAGTTCAAAAGGGCAATGCTTTTCAAAAGAAATGCTAACATCACACATGATGATGTGATTCAGAGATTCTGTGTTTACTCACAATATATTGATAACTTTGATAACTTTCATGTGGTTACCAAGGTGAGTCATTGGAATTTGTTTTGCAATTTTGGAAGAGAAAGGAGCCTAGGTATGTTCCTAAAACACAGAATGGCCATCTCACTTGACAACTGCAACGAAAAATGTACTGATTGTAAAAGTGCTTCACTATGAAATTGAAAGTTTTACCACTTTTGTAAGAATGAGGATTTCATGTGTTTTGTCTTGTTATCATATATTACCTGATTTACAATTCTATTCCAAACAATAGTCAAACTGCTTATTTAATATGAGGACTGTTGAAACCTGATCCTTTGGTATATTTACTATATCAAAGAAAACCCAATTGTATATACAAGTAAAACTACAAAATAATTTTAGCCTGAATCTAGTCATTTTCCAAATTTAAAGCAAGCAGAACATTATTTTTACTATGAAAGTATATTAAAAGTTTTTCGAATGTGTGAATGATTAAAAAAAGTACTTTCTCACACGTAGGAATATTTATTTCTGATGAAAATTATTTCAAATGGGAAAGGAAATATCTTTACAAGGGAAGAAAAAGTAAAAGTATGCTTGTTAGCAGCCAAAGTATGTGACAACTATTTAATCTAGTAAATCAACACATTATTCTAGATATTTCAAAAAAATCTTTCTCAGTTTAATTCATTTGTACCCACTGCTGGTAGCTCAAAAATTATATATATATAGTGTATGTCCAATATGTAAAAAACCCCAGCACTCATACTATTTGAATATTAATTTGTATCAAAAAAATCATAGAATATCCTGAGTTGGAAGGGAACCACAAGGATTGTCAAAGTTCAGCTCCTGGCCCTGCTCAGGACATCCCAAGACTCACACCATGTGGCTGAGAGCATTGTCCAAATGCCTCCTCAACTCTGGCAGGCTGATACTGGGACCATTCCTCCTCTTCTTTTATATATCAATGTGGATTGTGTTGGAAAGCTTAAATTAAATTATAATTTCTTGATGTGATCTCAAAGTTTGATTTTCTTTTTTTTTCTTTTTTTTTAAATTTTTATTCTCTCTCTCAGAATTATTTTTCAATATTCATGTCAAAAAATCAGTGCTACCATCTGATTCCTCACTTCTTTACATATTATATCAAAATTCCTTAGACAAAAAATCATTGAACTACCAACACTGATCTTTGAAAGGTCTCAAAACTTTGGACAATGGTTTGTGCTTTCAGTCAGGTGAAGTGACTTTGAATGTAATATCACTATGAAGAATGTATACAACAAAGAGTACATTAGCAAAAGTAGAAATATTTGCTTCTTGGGATTTTTAAACAGATTAGACAGCCAACCCTTTCCCTTTCCAACAAATGTTTAGATGCTTTTGCTGTTGCAAAATCGGCTCTATAGGCAACTGTCTAAATTCAAGTAAAACATAAACTTATATAATTTAGAAAATGTATTTCTAAGGAATCTTTATTTGGACTCCAAAGTTCTCAGATCCATTTCTTCTGCAGAAGACAACAGTCTAACACATTCCATTGACATACACTCAGACTGCATTTTCAAGACTTTTACTGTAGTAAGTAAGCCAAGTAAGGCTATTGCTTATTAAGATTAAGAATGTTTGTGGAAGTGAAAAGAAAGAAAAAAGTTTTAAATAAAAGCTCACAGTCCAGTTAAAGATCCTTTGATTTAAATATGAATTTAAGTGCATAGTTTCATAAACGCTGGCTTTTGCAGAGGCTTTGCAGATTCTGAAAAGTGTAGCAATCATGAAATGCCTAGGGACAGTTGGCAAGTGCAATAAAATTGGGATGATAGACATGGATACATTATTTAGGATGGAGAAACATTAGGCGAAAATTACCATAAATTATTGTAACACACTAAAAATCACACATTGTAACTATGGAGCTTCTGTCACTGAATGCTCAATATTAAGCCAAAGACAATAGAAATGTCATAAGCACAGTTGGCTTTTAGGCAGGAGAATGAGATAAGTGATGTCCTAAAGTTATTTTTGTATCATAATTCTGCCTTAGTTTGACTAAAAATAAAATTCTCACATGATTTGAAATGACAATTTTTAAAGTGACTTATGTTTAACAGCAACACTGACTGCAGAATGATATTTCAGCTCTTGTTTAATTTTGCCCTGTAAGAAAATTTGACCTTGATGCTAATCACATTGTCACTATTCAGTAGTACCTGATGGCTTGCCTGTTGAACAGATTTGAGCAGCAGACAGACTATATACAGATCATTTAGTTCAAGTAGATTAATATTTAACCTATTTTCCCCAGGGGATGTTAGATACACCTGAGTCAAAACCCACATATATTTAGTGCTGCATGATATATTAGTAGTTCTGAACACCAGCTTGCTGTATTTTCAGAAAATATAGCTATTTCTAGCTAAGTAATAGTTAGGGGGTTGCTATATTGAATCTCTGTGAACCACGACTGGGCATGAACAGCAGACACCTGTCAGAAATGTGAAGCTTTTTCAATATTGGTATTCAGACTGATTTTTTTGTAATGTTTAGCTCAGTATCAGTTTTGTTTGGTCCATAGCTTCTTCAACAGCTGGTATGAAGCACAGCAGGCTAAAACTTTTTCTAAAAGATAGTACAATCTTGGAATTTACGAGAATTTTTTCATGATTATTACTTATCATATGCTTTAAGGTTTCCTTGAGGTTTTTTTTTAAGATCAAAGAGAATATTTTCACAATAGAACATATAATGAAAAAGAAATTTCTAAACTAAAAATACCCTTAAATAAAAATACTGGGATGAGTACAGAATTAAATACTGAACTTCAGCAATGAGTATTTTAGCAATTAGACAGTGATATTTTGCTAAAAAGCTGGCACTCCTTATATTATTCACCAAAAAGACAAAACTTTATGTTTCCTGTGGAAATTCCATCTTGTAGCTCCTGAATTATAAAGTTCCTCATAAATGTATGACCAAATAAAGCTATAAACTCTTTAATACAATGTGTTGTAGTTGGACAGCATAGGACGAGTAAAGATACTAAAAGGATGTCTGAAGTGGAACTTCATTCCTAACCAGCTTAAGTAAGATTAAGTACCTTATTCATTGCATTCATTCTGTGTTCTTTGACAAATTGTTTAAGAGATCCATGGAAAGTCAAAGTCTAGTCCATAAAATGTTTTTTATAAATACTGTCCATTTAGAACCATGTTCAGTTCTCGAGTAGAAGGAACATAGCACCTTGGCTTGCTGGGAAGAAAGTAGCTTTTGTCTGAAGAGTATTTGGTTATAGATAGATGAAAGGTCATTAATGAAAAAGCTTTGCCTTATTTTGATGGTCTGTATAGTTTTTCATCTTAATAAATAATGTAGTGAATTTGCTGTTTCAATGTCCTTCACTAATTGGTTCTAAAAATGTGTAGTTTCAATTTGAATATAAAAGGAAGAGTAACTTTCCACAATAAAAGTGTGTGTGTGTATATATATATATATATATATATATACGCCTTTAATATTCTAATTAGGTTATGATTCTTTCAGTCCTTAATGATAAATAGGAAAGAATTCAGATAGACATCTGTTGAGATGACTTCAGACCTTTTTCCAGGCAATTTTCTTTGATTTTTTTCCCCTTAATATTTAAGGACTCCACTGCGATTAAAAAAAAACCAAAAACCCACACATCTTGATTTTACATAGTAAAGAGTTCTGTTTTGTGAAATATGTCCTTCCTTTCTCAAAACCATAGCATTAGGGCAATTCCTTTGGTTTGAAAATCTTAGGAAGCAAAAGATATGACACAGTTTGTCTTCTAATTATTCATCTTACTTTTATGTGTCAAAATTCATAAATTCTTTGAAAAATTGGTCTTTTTTACAGTCTCTTTTTTTTCCAGGTAAATTTTACTTCTAAATAATATCACCTATAACTGTGAGTATTGTCTGGCCTCTGGTGTCCAAACCACAGATCTGGTAAATCAGTGGGAAGGCTAATAATCTCTAATCCAATGGAATAAGTACAGAGGTCTGAATTTCAGGTGTAGTTTGATTCAATGTGGAAGACTGCATTCTTTTCCTTAGTTCCTTTCTAGTTCCTTAGTAACTACTAAACTGTGACACTGTTTTAGATTATCTAATGTATCAATTAGTAATGGAGTATCTGAGGCTTAAAGTCTTACCTCTAAAAATATATATGTATAATGAGAAGTATATATATATATATATATATACATTGTGAAATAGAAAAGAAGGATTTTTATAAGATTCTCTTTTTATTCTTTGACTAAAGTCTGAAACCTCCTTACTTTAACTGATTGTATCAGGGCCTTTATCTACAGGTGTCATATTTTATTTGCATTCCCCAAGGCCTCTTGTATTCTTAAATCGTGTCTTGCTTTCTGCAGTTTTATTACACTCATTCAGCTCTGAATTACAAATAATTATTTGTCTCATTTTTAGGATTTATGGTCTTTATTTTTGTTGTGGTTTTAAGCCCAGCTGGAGAGGAAACACCACAAAACCACTTGCTCAACCTTCCTTCCTCCCTCCCTCCCCCCCTCCCTCCCTCCCTCCCTGTGGAATAGGGAGGAGAATTGAAGTAAAACTTGTATGTTAAGATAAGAACAGTTTAAAATTTGAAAGTAAAGTAAAATGCAATAATGATGGTAAATAATGGATAACAATAATAATAATGATACTAAATGGTAAAGCCCAAGTGATGCACAAAACAATTGCTCCCCACATACTGACCAATGCCTGGCCCACCCTTCCCAAACCCAGCCTCTCTTCCAGGTAATTTCCCCCTGTTTGTTGTTCTGTGATGTGGAATATCCCTTTGGTCAGTTCGGGTCACCTGTCCTAGCTATGCTCCCTCCCAGTTTCTTTTGCAAACCTCTTCTCTGGCACAGCACAAGACAAGGAGAAAAAGTCCTTGACTTAGGATAAACACATTTTAGCAAAAAGCCCAAACCTCAATTGGTTATCAACACCATTCTCATTCAGAATCCAAAACACAGCGCTGTAACAGCTACTGAAAAGAAACTAACTCTACCCTAGCTGAAACCAGGACAGTTTTACTGCTAGCTATTTAAATAATGATAATATACAGCTTTGGACTCTTCAGTGTCTTTATATCCTTTTTCTTGTGTCAACTCTCCTAAATCATTACAGAACTCAAGTCTTACCTGCACTTATGGTAATAGAAAAATTCTGTAGGATTGCACAATCTAGATGGTAAATTTCATACACACATGGGAAGTCCTTTATACTATATGTGGCATAGAAATTTAATTATTAAAAAGGAGAGAGACAGTATTCCCTAAGTTCTTCATTGGAACTTTGGCATAGAGGCAATTAAATGACTCAGAGAGGGCTCTGGCTGTACTCTACAGCTTGGTTCAGTCCTGCATACATGCTTCTTATCTATGACTGAAGAAAAACCTTTAAAAATTTTCACCATGTTTATATTCCTTTCTTTTTTTTCATCAGTCTGCTGTACAAGGACTGTAGCCTGGAAAAGGTTCAAATATTTTTAAAATTCTTATTGCATGTTTTAAGTAATTTTTTCTTCCTGAGAAGTTTAGATCCCAGTAGGATCACCAGTTTCATCTCACTGTAGCAGTTACTTTCGTCAAGCTGTCCTAGAAAAGAGCTATATGTAGAAACAAGTCCTAAACGTAATTCCTAATTTGACATATTGACTATGTGAGTATACAACCATTTGTGAGTGAACTAAATAAAAGGTAAAGAATGAACCTGTTGAAGTCACATGAGGAATATGAGAAACAGACATGTATTTGCATCCAAAGACACAATTTTAGAATTAAGTTATATAAGAATATTCCAGAAATTTCTTTGATCAGCTTCATATATAAAATTTAGTATTCATTCATATCCATCCATGAAGCTGATCAAAAGGATGCTTTAAAATAAGTATGGTAGATCTGTTCAATTTCACAAAATATTTAACATTTTTTCCCCACTTTTTGCTTCTTCAGCTATCTGAAAGATTTTCATTAAAACAAATTTTCCTAGCAGATTTTTTTTTTTGATTTTGCATTTGTTACATTTCAGAAAGGATTTCTTTCTCTATAAATTGAAGAAAAAAAGGTGTTTCTCTGTAAAGAGTGTGAACGTGTTAGCATTCTTGTTGCTTTGTTTCCCAGCCTTCAGACTTAGAGTCAGAAACTTCATGGAAACAAAATAATGTTTATAGAACTTCTATCATGTTTATGGATTCCTTTCTGTGAAAGAACAATTGATGGACACTTTCTAAGACCAGTGGAGTTGAAGAGGTTGAACCTCAGTCTTCAAATCTAGTCTCCTTTTTAGAAATCTATGTAAGCTGTAGAAAAAATTAAACTTTCTCTTTTCCTGCTTCAACTCTGTGGTGATCACTGCATCTCCCTCGGAACAGCATTGCTCTACACATGCCAACATCCATGGAAGGCTAAAAAAATAGAGAATACCTGAAAAAAATAGTAACAGGAAAGAAAAAAAAAATTAAACACAGAGTTCCCATTAAGATCATAATTTTGCTCTATTCAAATACAGTGGTCTGTACTGTTCATCATTTAAGTAGTAGCCTGAAAAACAAAACTTGAAAATATACATTGTATATGGTCTTTATGTTCTCGTTTTTTAGTGACTGTGACATTAGTATTGTTCCCAGAAGTAAATATAATCCTTTCTTTAGTATGACTATAATTATTTCATTAATTCCCCTTTAAGTCTGCAATGGCTGGAGCTGTCATGAAATGCAAGGTGGAATTTGTTGTAGAGTTTGGAATTTGAATTTCATTTCAGCAGTATATTGAGAAACATAGCAGTTTTCACACAAAATTAGGACAGCCTAATTCATGAGGAAGTAACTTTTGAGAAAAAGGCTCACGCCTTTGGTAATCCACTGCATTTATTAAACCACTAATTGCATGCAGCATTGATATTATGCTTCTTAAAGGCAATGTTGTGATGTTTTTCACTGTAAGAGAGTCTATGACCTTTGGAGAGGTATTTGGTTTTTTTCCTGAAGTGGTATCCCATACTTGTTTTTAGATTTGGCTTGTGAAGGATTGATCTTCTTCAGCTGAAATGGGGATTACACGCTGTCAAGTCAACAACACTGAGGCTGACTGACTTATAGTAACTGCAAGATTTTTTGTACCAAACCAGCTGGTAAGGCAACAAGGTACTGACATTCAGGAAATGCAGCAATGAGTGGCAAAATAAAATTGTTTGGATGATATACACCCTGGAGGTATTGTGGTTTGTTGTATTATAAATAATGCAGTTCAAATTATCCCTCCTGTGTTTCTGCAGCGTAGTGGAGCTAATAATGTGTAACTGATGGAATTTATAATAAAGGCTTATTAAAAATGTTTGTTCAGCAATCCTATTGTCCCTTAGTTCTGACTTCTTGGGGCTGATGGTATTGCACTTACAATTCCTGACCAGCTTATGTGTTCTTTTTTGTTTTGTAACACTCTCTTAACTGGTTATTTACTCCTGTTTGTTAGCAACTTGTGTTGATGAATTGAATCAAAAGGGTGTGATAGTATGTGCTGAATGTTTTATACCCTAATTTAACAAGTTTTAAAACTGAAGAAGCACAAAATGAGCATCCTGTTACAAAGGGTACAAAACTCCACTTCTCTCCCTAATGCTTAATGTATTTGGACTAGAGGCTTGAAGAGGTTTTCTGTGTCTCCATGGGCACAACAGGCAATGACTTCAACTTTTGCTCACATTCAGAAATAGCTTTCAAGATATTTGGAAAACTTTAACACTTGTCACAGTAGAACTTGCTTTGCAGGCATTCCTGGGGGCATGGCTCTTTAACAGAAGAGACTGTGCCATGAGAAGGCAGAGCCAGAAAAGACAAAGCCTCTGCATTAAGTACACCCTCATGAGGGAAGTACATAACAGTCTCAAACTATATCCATTAGAATTCAACAGGAGACTTCTTTCCCAAAATCTCGCTGACATTCATCTTAAGTTGAATGCAGTGGCAGTCGTGAGAAAACTATTATCTTATTATGAAAGAAGTGTCAGTGGACTTTCAAATGCCTTCTTCTGAAAATAAGATATGAGCAAGTAATAAATAAAATGTATTTTCTTTTGAGTAAGCTCATGAACAGTTTCGTTGAAATTTGTTCGAAAATATTTTACATGTGTAACTATGTTACCACAATAAATATTAAAAAACAATTTCTCTACTGTTATGATTGCTTTGTATAGATGCTTTCCTAAGCTTGGACAAATACAGGTGCATGTAAATGTGAATGAAGGCTATACCTGTAAAAATTTTGCTAGTTATGCATGAGGGATAAAATTACCTTTCTAGAAATATGGCCACTCAGAGGAACTGAATCATTTCCTACACTAAACTAATGCTCTGGAAACAAACCAAACCAACCAAAAAACCCAAACCAACCCCCTCCCCCCTCCCCCCCCCAATAAAACAACAAACAAAACTCCAAAAGAGTAAAGTCCTCAGACTACTGATGTTATCAATAAGTAAGGGCATCAAACAATTGTTCAAGAATCCACGCGTGGGAATGTGGGAATCCACAATTCATTTCAGGTGCCTTCATTTTGTGTACATATGCTTCCATGACTACAAGACCTTCAAGACCATTTCATTTCCAGTGCCATTCCTCTAGACCCTCATCTGTTCTGTTAAACTGTACAATGTATACACACCAAATTCAACAACAGGTTTGTGAAGGATGTCAGTTGAGCCATACTGTTCTCTTACACAGAATTATAACCAGAAGGAACAAAATAATAACCACATTCCCCCATGTTTACCTATTTGAAAGAACCCCAAACCTCATTTACCTTCTGTAAATGTCTCTTTGGGATGTTAAAATGAAGAAATGAGGAGAACATTGGGAAAGCAAAGGAAAGAAAATCATCATCAAAACAATGAGAAACTCATTGATTTGTATTTAGTGAGCAGCCTAGTTCTTTCCAACTCATGTTACCTAACAAACACAAACTCACCAGATGGCGAATAAGAAAATCAAATAGCTTATATTCAAACAAATGTAAAAACACATTGAACAGTCATATCAAGAACAGCCACAACTGTAACTTTGCCAAAATGAAAATAAATCCAAAAAGGAAAGCTCAAGATGAACTGAGTATCTATGAGAGACAGAGGCAAAGACTATAAAGGAAGAAAAATGAGATGCACAATGGAATTCAAGCTTCAGTGCTTCAAGCCAAAGACCAGGAAGCTAGCCAAAGAAGAGCACTAGAATAAAATACAAAGAAAAATAAAAATGCAGAAAAGCAAAGAATAATAAAACAGATAACACACTGCAAAGTAAATGTGCCTTGTATTGTGAAAGCACTACAAGAAAAGAGATATATGGCAGTAGTTGGAAATGCGGAAAAATCTGCATTCAAAAGCTCAAAAGAAATCATACTTCATAAGGTATATAAAACTTGAAGAAGAACAAAACTGAATTTAGGACCATTAAATTCTACACAGAACAATCATTTTGAAGCTCTTGTTACAAAACTACTAGAAATTATTTCTCTAGAGTTAGTAGGGGTAAATTTTAAAGGCAATCAATAGACAACATATTTGTTAGACCTTTGACTTTATAGGCCAATGTGTCTGATAGAGTAAACTCATGTTTTGGAATACCTTTCTGTCATATGAAATTGTGAGAGTTAGTGTTCTTGGGGAAAGAACACAGCTGGACATGAAGACTAGCACCAAATGTATCTGTTCTCTCTTTCATCATTGCTTCTACCATCTAGAACATAAAGAAATAGATAAAAAATACTGTTGATATTATGAACAGATAATTGGGGAAAACATAATTTTCAAAAGTGAGGGCTCAGCGTTATGAAAATTACATGAAATACTAAAAGGGAAAAAAATGTTTTATATGTAGAACAGCTCACCGATCTCAACAGAATTTTAATGATGTGTGGAAACCTCATAAGTCCTGTAATAGCAGGGTGCGAAAAAGTATGGATGACCTCAAAAGTTCAAAGTAAAAATTCTTACCTACACTGAGGTATTTCAACTCTATTATGTTCTACAAGAATGAGAGTTTAAAAGTGTTCTGTGGAAAAAATACCCACCCCTTTGAAACAAAAGCTGAGATACACCTTGCTTGCCTGGAAGTTTATGTGCATCATTCACCTGTTTAGCCAATATTCCCCATTCTGAAACCAATGGTTTGAAACATCTCTGTGAAATTTTCTCACTAACATTAAAGAGATAAATAAATAATAAAATCATAGGAGTTGTATGGGACCCACAGGGATCATTCCTGAGCCTGCACAGGCCCACCCCAAGAATCACACCTTGTGCCTGGGAGTGTTGTCCAAGTGCTTCTTGAACTCTGGCAGGCGTTTGAAACACAGACAGCAGATAAAGAAATTTATGTGCATTAAAGCATTGATAAAATATCTACATTTTTTTCCATTAAGACTGTATTAATTGCTTCTTAGATATGGTTGAAGTTATATGTCAACTGTACATTTTTTGACTTTTCAGTACATAAAATGCAAATAAGTAGTTTGGAAGATGGCTAAATAAATTATGTCTGGGAAATCAGTTATCATACTTTAACTCTTAATATATGCTTAAATTTTAGACTTTGAAACTTTTTAGTTGTTTCTTGTTTTACACTTCTTCATTTCTAGTTCTAAAAATTTGCAATATAAAGAATACTGATGATGGCTATTGAGTTCAGTTATTTCTGAGAAGGCCTTTAGATTTTCGTGGCTGTCCCAGTCCCATAAGGAACTGCCTTCTCTTTGACTGAAGTTCCCTGCAGTTCCATTTGGCTGTGTGTTACAGAAGAGTTACTGGGCTTCCCTATGACAAAGACTACATTTCAGCAGATTAAAAAATTGATTCTTGTTATTACAATTTTAAAAAGCACTCCGACTGAGGTTTATTAACAGCTATTGTCAATTTTTTTTAATAGTTCCAGTTGTATAGAGAAGCCTTCGTTTCACATTATGAGCACACAGGAGTGGAACTCCGGCAGTGGCATATGCTGTACGTTTAACACTTCAACTCTTGTGCCTCCTATCTAATCAGACAGATTGTAAAGGGCTCACACACAGTTGATACAAAGAAAGAATTTTATCTTCCAGCTAGCTTATCCTCCCAGTACTTAGCCTCTAGTTAGCTCTTGCTCTTTTTTTCAGTCTCTATCCTTTTGAAAGGTTTAGAGAAAACACTTCAAAGTGCCATTTTCAAAGATGAGCTACTCAAGATAAACTCCTCTCCAGACTGACCCTCTCCTTATATTTCTGCCTTACAAACATTCACATTCAGCTTTCTTTTCTTTAGTTTGTTGCTGTTCTATGCAGTGGCCAAGTGTTGTGCTCATTTCCCAGATGTTCAAAATATATTAGGAAAAAACCCCAGAAGGATGCAATAACATTTTGTTTTTCAGATTCCTTTAATTTTTTTTTTCCAGTAATTCAGTATTACCAGTCTATGAATGAGAAGATTAAACAAGAGAATTCAATACTAAAGATGCTTTGCTAATGTATCAATACATAAAATAATTCACCTTTTTTTTCAAAATACCCTTAAAATAGAAAAATATACAATTTTAACTGAATTTCAAAAGTAGCTAAAGGAAGATAAATGTCAATAAATTTTCTGGTTATATGAAATTTCACATACAACTATAGCTATCCCTATCATCTATCTGATTTGCAATTTTCCATTCTGTGTGTGTGCAACACGTATTGTCTTGCCTTTCCCTAGGTTAATTTTTTTTTTTGTTATAAATATGTGAGGAAGTCTAGTGCAAACCCAGTTAGTTCCAGTCATGTGGCTTACAGTATCCAGAGTTCATGTCTTTGCTTTATTTAAAAAAAAACCTCCTTCACCAATAACAGAGACAACCTTCATCAAAAACACAGTTACTAAATATTCTGGCTAACAAATAATGCAATAAAAAAAATTTGTTCCTTGCTCCTGCTCCACTTCATTTCCCCTTGGATTTCTAACCAGTTCAAGTGCATTGCCACTTAGATGATACTTGATGCAGGAATTATGTCAGCCAGGACAAATCATTGAGACTGATAATAAACTATTCTAATAGTGCCTGGTTAAGTGTGTTAGCTTTGTTAATAAATTGGTGTTATGCAAAACATGTAGGTCATGTTGCCCCTAGTCTGCTCTTTAGCATGCACTCAACATTGGCATCGTGTCATCCCTGCCACCTGCTTATTCGTTGGCAGGACACAACAAGATGATGTGTTCTGGCAAACGGATGTCCAGCAGCTGAATCACTGATGCAGTAATGAAGGCAAAAATCCCCGAATATTCATGAGAAAGCATCCTAGAGGGAGGATCCCTTGTGACTGCCAGGACTGCCAGTCAGTCATGCCATCCCACTTCCCCTCTTTGTGCCGTCTATGGAGTCATGTTACTCAGTGTCTCTGACTGGCTTAGTGTACTCTTATAGATGATATATTTGAAAGCTTGACTATATGCAGAATGGTGCTAATTTAAACTGCTCATTGGCTAACTTCCAGGTCACACTTCTAAATACTATGATATCTTGACTTAGTAATGGCATGGGACATTTAAAGAAGGATATTCTGCAATGTCAGCAAAAACACTGGCATTTTCATAAAATTTATAACATATTTGTGTTGAATATTCTTATATATACTTACTGATGCCAGAATATAGAAAAGATCAGAAGTAAACCCTATCACAAAACCAATATTACAAGAAAGAAATCTTGCCCTCCAGATGCCATTCATTCTTGGATTTGTTTTCCTTTAAAAATCTTTATGATCTAAATAAATTGCTGCAATTATGGCTCTGATTCAGAAAAGCACTTCAGCATATATTTAACCCAAGCATGATCTTGGCATGCCCACTCCTCAGTGCTGGCTTGTGATGATATTGCTGTAACTGAAGATAGAAATCCTACGCCTTTTATTCAGTACACAGCAGAAGTAAACCTATCAGATGATAGCTCAACAAAGTAAGTCACCTTTGGCAATTATATCCTCAGTACCAGAAAACATACTGTGCAAGTGAGTTAACAACATTGTTTTCCCCAGCTTCTCTTTGATGTATCTTGAAATATCCCTGTTGCATCAATGAGTAGAAGCTATATTTATTAAATGAACACTAGCTATTACTGGTGTCTTTGGAGGGGAAGAAACTACAATTCTTTAATTAAATGGGAAATTCAAACTTAAACCATCACCCTTACCCAAGCCTGGAAAAGAATTTTTAGAAGGAAATCAACCTAGAGAAATAAAATATGGACAGGATAGATAATTATGTGAAAAACTGAAATTTTAATCATATGTGATTCTAAACCTCTTTTGTCCATCTAAGTAACTAGAAGTAAATATTTATTTAAGTTACAACAGACTAATCAATTGTTTTAGAATAAAAATGAAAAAAAGTCCACAGCAATATATCAAATCAGGACCTTTTTAATGTAAAACAGCCTTGATAGGAAGCAGGTATCCAGCTACAGTATTACTCACTCTAGGCCATTATCTGAAAGAGCTGTTTATGTTTGCCTTGTTCCCACTGCCCATGTTCAGTGCTGCAAGAGGTGCAATACGGAGAAGAAACTAGAGAAATTTCAAGGGTTTTTTTTGCTTATTCTTTCTCTAAAAATCCAGTAACTTAAATAATTCTTACACCAAAGAAGCAGAAGTTCTTAGAGCAGGAAGTGTCAGTTGTGTGAGCTTTTTTCCGAATTGAAGCTCAGTCAAGCTCCACTTGCTTTTAGGAAGTTTAAAGGAAGTAAGGAGTTTCTACTGCAGAATGATCAAACTAAACATATGTAATCTCCTCTTTACAGGTCCAACTATTTTTCAAGTATATTTTTCATGTTACGTAAATCTGAATGGGCAATAGTGCAAAAGGCAGGACTCCTTAGTGAGACATGATCCTCTAAAAATTCAAAAAAGAATGAAGTAGCAAGGAGAAATGTAATTTAGTAGAGACTTTGAAGGCACAATAAAAGTTCATAAAGCAAATATTGCAAAAAAGAAAATTCTAGATGGAAGTATCTGAAATCTGTGTGGCTACATCAGGCTGAATCCCTTAAACTACTTCTCAGCAACAGCTTTTTTGTTATTGCAGAATGTTTTTCCCCTAACGTGACTTTTAAACTTTTGGATTTTGACAGCACTATGAGGTAAAGGTCTTATCTGACTCATTACCTTTCCATGTTCCACTCCCTGCTCTTAAGTTGAATGTTTAAGGATTAATGTGGCAGCAAAAACCTAATAACAGCACAGTGATTTATGGCCAAAAACTGTTGAATAACTTCACATTGGAGTACACGTTGGGATTTGACATAATCCTTAAAAATAATGTTGAATAACAGTGAGAGTCCATAAATAAACTGCATTGAGGGCAAGAACATAAATACCATGAAATGCCTTGTATGTGATGCTGTACAAGAAAACAAAATTCTTTAAGAAGAATTCGATCAGAGTCTGATTACACCTGTGATGATATCATCTTATTTAATCACATAATTCTTTTTTTAACCACAATATTTTTCTGGATTTATTTTTGTGCATGTGTGTGTATATGTGTGTGTGTGAGAGAGAGAGAAATTTTATGCAAATGACATGTGGTTTTTATCCCTTCCTGCTCCAAAAATAGAAATTCTTGTAAGTAATGAGTACTGTAACTGCTTGCTGTAAAGGTCTAACAGGGCCTGTCATCTGTCACTTCTTTATCCTTTTTATGATACAATCAATAAAACTTGTCATGTTGTTCCTTTTTATGGCTCATTGAGCTCTTACCAAATACTCAGTGAACTATTGATTAATGGACAAACTGGGGACTATCAGCTTTTACTCACCTTGAAATACTTTTTCTGTGAACAGCAAGAGCTGAAAATTCAACTTTTCAGAGGTTTAGTTCTAGATTGTGAATCACACATGGAATTTACGGAATTTCAGCTGCTTAAGTTCAGCATCATCAGTTATTTATCTCAGAGTGTTCTGGTCTGTGAAATCTGCAATTGAAATTGAATGCTAAAGAGAATACTAGTGCTTTTATATGGTAAGTCAGGATTTTTCATCCAACTTAGATCACTGCAGAAATACAAGTGGGATCCATCAAAGCAGTTTTATTTGTCTAAAAAGTTTGCATATTAAGGGATTTTTTTTTTTTAAGTTTTTGCATCAGATGCAGATGAAATGTAGTTGCTTTGTTCTGCCCTGAGTCAAGACAAACTGGAGTTTTTATTTCCAGTCACAATTTTGTATTACTACTTTTACATTTTTTCTCTCCACTACTCCAGGCCCCTGGAGTCTTCATTAACCTCCCCACTTATGTACCCAACAAAGGTTGAAACACTTTATGAGACTTCAATAATTTCATGGTAGCTGCTGCTGAAGATAAGTTCCAGCAGCTGTTAGGTTATATATTTATATATATGAAAATTGGAGAGATCATTGTTCCTACAAACCTACAAAAACCTCAGGATTTTAGTTTTTGCTTTTTTTTGGTGCGCTATTTTTAATACCTCTTTTTCTTGTAATCAGTAGTTACTAAGCCTATTTTGGTTCTACATACATGCATGTATGATTGTACCCAAAAGCTCTTAAGAAAACTCTCTTTACAGTTTTTCTTTTTTTTCCTTTGTTGTTGTATGTCATAGTAAAGGTTGAATTTGCCTTTTTCTTTTCTTTATTTTTTAAAAATATTTTTATACAATTAGCCTGCTTCTTCCTTCTTTTTCAGTAAAGCTGCAGTATAGAGACACCTACTGGGAAATAAATGAACAGAAAAAAATGCAAATATCAATAATAATAATAATAATAATAATAATAATAATAATAATAATAATAATAATGTTTATAATTTTCAAGATAGTATTGGCTAACCTTATCGATATTTGGTATTTTTTATTTCCACAGAAAATATATTAATTTGATCCAGAAGCATTCTAGACAAAGATGTTTTATGTGAATATGCAATCTGACTGATTGTGGAAATGTTTAAGTGATCCATGGAATTTCAAATCTGTCCACATATTTTTCCCTTTCAGAAGCAATCTGAGATTGGACCCAGGAGTAAGAGATGCCATGTGCCAAATTCTGTGCATTGATTTCAGAAGCTGAATCATTAAGGAAAAGCTAAAACTTGATCTAATGATTATATAAAGAAAAAAAAAGGCAATATGGTAAAATAGAAGCCAGGGAACTGAAACCTATACTGTGTATGCGCAATATGTTCACACAAATGGATAGTTAAAGGCAAAGCTTCATTTCAATCTTGTATTGAAGTTTTTATTTCTCATAGATTATAACCCCCACATCAGCCATATTATTCAGTATAGTCTTCACTAGTTGGAAAGTTGAATATTTGCCTGTTTACTGTTTAATTATTGTGTAATGATTTTATTCTTAAAGCATATATACTGGATGTGTTATTTAATTACCATCTAAATAATGGCAAAGAAAAGGGGGTGTTGTTTACTCTTTTCTATATCTTGTCATAATTCATAAGAAAAAAGCTTCCCACTCTGCTTCAGAAGTCTCCTGAGAGTGTTGTAGCACATACTTCAAAACACTTACAATGGTGTCTCTATGTATGTATAACTTAATACATTCCTGTAAAACATCATTCTTGCAGTTAATATTTTGTGAACAGTTTCCTAAGAAAATAAATTATATTAAAAGTTAATATGAAAACTATTGCACTTTTTTTTTTTTTTTTTAATTTGCTACCAGTGGGAACAAATAGCATTTTCTCATGCGGCAATGTTTTGTATTAAGAGTTCTTGGCTTGAGGCATCTTGCTGCTGGCAGAAATGAGAACACTGAATTAGCTTTTTCTGAGGAATGACAGCTGAGGGAGATTCACCATTCACTTGAAGGAATCCAACCATGTTTTACCCTCCCTCTTAGCTAAGAATGTTGATGACTAGTCTGCAGGACAGTCTGGTACACTGCCCTCATGCATCCTCTGCTTTGTAAGGAGCCCAGTCTGGGCTGGGGAGGACAATGCTCATTAATGAAAGTTCAGATATTATAATGGAGTTCATATATTTTCTAAACCATTTAATCATGTCCTTTGAAATTGCCTTCTAAATTCATAAATATACCTTATTATGCCTTGGCAGGCTTTTGTTGCTTAATTTCATTTTTTCTGTCAGTGGTTCTTCTGAATCCATTACTCCTTGATACTTAATAAATATCTATAGAAAGCATTATATTAATTGCATCCCCCTAACAATCTAGGTGGTACATGCAAGTCAGGATTAAAGCTAAGAAAAAAGTTCTTGCCCAACCCAGTATTTCCTGAAAGAATGCTTCCTCACATAAAGTGAGGTGCTATATTGTTACATTTGGGGGTAATTTTCATCCAGCAATATTCGGTCTCTCTATATATACACTTATGGTCTCTCTTTATATATGCTTTTATAGGTTAGATGTTCTGGGTCACATACCTTTTATTTAAGTTGCTCATATTTGGTATATTTCATCGTATTTGGTTTTTATTTTCAGGGGTGGAATTTTTTGCCTGCTACTTATTTCCTTTGCATGACATTCCAGTATTTTTCTAGGCTGTAGCTCTTCGATATCACTCTACCTTCTACCAATTCATGAACAATTTTCGCGTCAGGTTGTGTTGACAACTGTAACATTACATGTGTCTTAGAGACATTCTAAGTAGAAGACTGAATTCAAAGATAAATTTTGGTCAACTCTGTGTCAGTGTGTAGTTTAAGTAAGCTCCCCAGATAATTTCACTTACTTACATCAGTAAGATAGGAGCTTAGATATCAAGAAATGAAGAGCAGCAAGCAACTTTCTTAAAAAAATTGAATTTATATTTTTTTCTAATAATCTAAAATTAGAAGACTTATTAGAAGCTTGTCTTCCCTGTTATCAGCTGTGTTAATTCTGAGACAATATACAGATTTTATGTAAAACGTAAAGTTAAAGATTAGTGTACACTTATCTGAATAAGTACATGCACAAAAATGTGTGTACACAGATACACGTACTAAACTATAAGTAGATACTCTATCATATAAATCACAATAACTCAACTCTTTGAAATTACCTATTTGGTAATTTTAATTTTACATGTACCTACTTCTGTCTAAAATTGTTTATGCATGTTTTTCGTGACCAGCAACTTCAGTGTATAGCGTTCAAAATAAACATAACTTGCTATTAACCTTCTTACTATATTAACAAGTTTTTTGGTATTTTGCATAAAGGTTAGCCTCCGTTATGGAGGATTTAGTAGCACTATTTTATTCATTGAAGTTTCTTATTTCTTTTTTTCCAAAATTTATTTATATATATATATATTTACATATCACTCATACATTCAGTATTTTCTAATAATTCTCTGTAAAAAGGAAGTTCCATGTATATCAGACTGTCATGATTCTAGTTGTATAAACTGAAAAGTTCTAAAACTAGTTAATTTGTCTATCATAAAAGCTATAAAAAACTCAGCTTAATGTAAACTGACATTTTTAAGTTAACCAGCTAAATTTAGTCTAGAGTAATATTGGACCACAGCCACTCAGCTAAAAGAAGTTTACCACTGTTTTATGAGACATAACACATCAACATTTGACTTCATTGCAGACTTTGACATACATTTTTTAAATGGTGCCACTTAAGGCAAAAGGCAATAGCTGACTCGACAGTAGATGAGAATTTAAGACACAACCTGTGCTATTACCTTTTTGAAAGCATATTTCATTACAAAAATTAATATTTACAATATTTGGGGTCACTTAAGGGACCAACATAATCAACATCCTGAATTGGACACTAGGTCACTATCATTACAGAAATATACAAGCTAGTATATGTGTTATCTACTTTCTAAAAACAGTTGCTGTGGGGAAACCTGAATATTAATTTACAAAATATATATTCTTATTTAATAGAACCAACTCTGTAGAAACATATTTTCAACTCTGAAATATATGCATCTAGCTGCATTAAAAAAACAGCTCGTGTTCACCTTTTATGTGTGCAGAATACTTCCATTCTCTTCTGTACCAGATGCTGCTTCATAAAGTCTGGATAGCTACTGCTCTAGCACAGATATTACTGCTGAACTTCTTTTCTCTCTCCTGTAACTAAGCAGGGGTTCTGCTGGTTTTTTTTCTCCTTCAATGAACTTTACCATATGTGTAAAACAACACGTGAAAGTAAGGCAGTTCTGTGAGATTTTTCCTTGTGTTAGTATGATTAAGAACACATAAAACACTGTATGAAAAATAGTAGCTAACTAACTATTTAAAAAATTATTTTGATTGTAACTTTACTGCTCTTAACCAAATTCAAGTTGCCTATTTTACCTTCTCTGACAGTTTTTGGTAGCTCAGCAGATATCCAGCTTGCCAGGGGCTAAAGGCCAGGTAATAATGTCTTAGCACCAAGAGGGAAACAATTAACCTGATACTGGTGCCACTTCTACCAGAATTTGTACACTGCATTTCAAGTCCAGATTGAAAACTCCTACCTAAAATTAGTTTAACAATAATGACTTCAGGTACCCAAAAGAATAGTACGCTGCTCCTCCTTCTGTTTCAATAATGTAAATATTAATGAGTAACCCAAATAAATTAGTGAGAAATACCCTAGAGCAATGTGAAAAATACCTCTGTACCAATCTGGATAATTCTTAAGTCTGTGTTACTAAACTTAAGAGAGTTTATCTTAGGAATGGATCAAATGTTTTAAGACACAAACAAAACTTTTTATTAAATTCTTGATCTCAGCTGACATTGAAGTCTCTGAATTATTTGGAAATATATAGTTTTCTCCATTCCAAAATCAAGAAAGGAAAGTCATTTCCTGTGAGCAACAACATATTGATTTCCTGTGATAGCTCTTGAAAAAGGTAAAAAAATATATTCAACTCCAAAGTCAACTAAAAAATTATATAAAACCTAGTTCTAAACATAATAGGTAGTTGATTTTGAACCTAGACACCTAACATGCCTTACAAAGTCCATGAGCTTTTTCAGAAAGAAAATATTAGATGCATATTTTTCCATATTTTCATGGTTTTAATTAAATAAAAATCCTTTCCATAGAATGGGGGTGGAGGCGGTGGGGGGTAGGAATATTGGTGCGGATGTCTGTACATACAGCAGTTCTTTAATGATTGAATTATATGCAATGATTGTACCTGGACTATAAAAAAAAGCATGTAATATTTTCAAGAGACGTAGAAAAACTGCATTTTTTTTTGACTCCCCAAAGAAACACGAGTCATTTTATTCAAGGCAATGCAGGGTAACACACCTATCTAAGTGTTTCTATGGCTTTATGCACATAACTGCAGAAGCTGAACCAATTTCATACTGGCTTTAGCTTATCTTCTGTAGAATGGATTGATACTTACATATTCTTCTAAAATATAATAAAACCAGAATTTTTTGTACCTATCTCACTGGATTTTCAATTGCAATGGCATTACTGATTTTGAATAATTCTTACTTTGAAGAAAAAAGGACCACCAGCAAGCAAAACATAGGAGTGATGAAATGAGGTAAACAATTATTTTATGTTATCAAATCTTACAGCCAATAGTTGCACTACATAATTTTAACCACGACTTTACACCTGTTCTGGATCATGCTGGTGGAGGAGACTAGCTTAACTGTGTGTGTAAATATATTTACTGTATTTTTAAACTCGTCCTTTAGAATGGTTTCTTAGGGTTACACCCAATTTTTCTCTGCAACATTTTCAGTCCCTACTAAGCTTAGCTGGAAAAAAACCCCAAAACTTAAAGGCAGAAAACCCCCTTCTTTTCTAAGTCTAACATATTTATATTTTCAGATTGGATTGGCCTTGGGTTAATGTATTAATTATAGCACATTAACACATGCACACATAACATACAGAAAATGTGTAAAAACATGAATCATAAATGCCCAGCATATAGATGTCTCAGATCCTTAGGAAGTATCAGAAAAGGAGAAAAAAACATATTCTTATTAATAGTTACTTTCTCTGTTTTAATATCACAATTAGGAGCTCCCAAGATACAAAAAGCAGGATACAAGATAATAGTGTGACTGATCACTTTTCTTTCAAAATAACTGCAGCTAAGGATTAGTGTTGTGATTGGGGTTTTGTTTTGGTTTTTTTTCACCTGAAGGAAGAAAACATTTGCACGTGGAGTTTCTGCTGCACAAAGGACACTTTAAGAAAAATATGTTTTGAAAATAAGAGCTCAGCACTTCATTTTTTATTTTCTTTTAACTATGACTATTATCAAAACCACATTTTTTACCAGTGTTAAAGCATATAAGCAGATATATTATATAATGTTATACAAATATGCATTTGTCTATAAATTCTATTATTGGGTAGCTAAGAGCATCCACCGTAGCTCAGTAAAGAATTATGAAATGAATGTTCATTCTCATATAAGGATGTCAAACTGAAGTAAGTAAACCATCTGGGCTTTCCATTTCATGGGGAGAAATCCAAACAAATCAATAGAATTTTAACTTTTTTGACACATTTCACAAAATCAAGTAAGAGGGGCCTGGAAGAGATCTTGAGATTTTTTTCATGTGCATTTAATATTATTTTCTAATAAAACAAAACTACCGGACACATTTTAAATTAAATACTTCAATATTTGAAAGCAAAACTTGATTTATGGAAAAAATTCTATTTTCTCACAGCTTTAATAGACATGTTTGTTTGTACCAACACAAGCTATGCTTATATTGCAATTTCAGTTGGGAGTGTAGGACATGTTCACAGTGCTAGTACAGATAATGATATTCCTAACTCCAGATTTGCTTAGCTGGATATTCAATTCTTGTTTACAATTAGTATATGTGTCTTGGAATCATATCATATTGCAGCCTAGATGATATTCTATCTGGCAATATGTGTGTGGTTTTCTATATAGAAACTCTGCAGTTATATATTTCTGATAATTTTTAAAATTTACAATAAACTATATTTATTACATTGGAACAAAAAAAAATTAAGCAGTCATTAAGTTTCTGCATGCACTTAAAAAAATAGCTATAGGTTCTCAAAGTAAGTACTTATCACATTATAGAACCATTCACTATCTATCACATTTCATTGTCTCCACACTAGTTATATCACACTAGAATTGGCTCCCTTCATTAATGGAAGACTTTTTATCACTATTTGTGCATATTAATTCTCCACACACTACACTTTCTGAGGCTTCTGCATAAAGCAATATGTTTATGCTAGCTATGGACTGATGATTTTTACTTATATTTGATGTATGCAACTTGAGCATACAAGTATAATAGCAATTGATTTTGGCATAATTTAGATTTCAGGGACTAGTCAATGAATACAACAGTGTTGCACAGGACATGTTTCTCTCTATCTGCATCTATGTCATTTCTGTTTGATTAGTGATTTTATTCTTTACTCAAAAAAACCCAAACAACTCACATAGTTGAATCATGGAAAAAGAATTAATATGGTACTTACATCCTCTAGCTTACTTACATCTTCTAGCTAACCAGGAAAACCTTTAGCTTTAAAAGAGAAATGCAAGAAAACAAGTTGAAATTGCCAATAGTACACAGGATGGATAAAAAATGAATTTATGGCCAGTACAAGAGCTGAGTTTCTGAATAAACTCCTGAATTCAAAGGCATAACAAGTCAAACTAATTTTAGAAGCACAAAGTATCAAAGCACCTGCAGTACATAACAGTTGGTTATAGAGATAAATAACTGACATTCTTAAGTGATTATTTTTCTGATCAGTACTTTCCAGGCAGTCAGTCTAAAGAGATTTACTTAGAGCCACAGTGAGCTCAATTGCACAGGTATTCCAGCTAGCATTCACTGCTAAATTAGCTACCAAATAAAGGATAGTCTTATTAGCACACTCCTTTATCTCATGGCAGTGCTTCACAACAGAACAAATTAATTCCTCAGGGGCACATGTCTAACATACCTTTACTGGTTTAATAATTTAAATAGCTCATTTGGGGTCAGTTAACTCTGCAACTGTTCATTGTACTACATTAGAATATACTGTGACTGATGGACCAATAAGTGAAAAATTGTGAAGATTAGACATTGCAGAGAAAAGAGTGACAAAATTTCTTGTCTATAGTGAGGGTGTTTAAACCGGATGGTACTTCAGGATTTCAGATTGTCAGAAGTAGATGGAAAAATCTACAGAAATTATGCCAGAATTCTGTGCTGCTTCTGCGTGAAGCCAGGTTTTTTTTCAACATTGTGTTCTACCCTAGTGTGACTATAATACTTTAAGGTGCCACAATGCAAGCTAGCCATAGTAAAAAAATACAATGAAAAAGACCACCAATTATTAAAAAAAAAAAAAAAAAAAAAAAAAAAGGAAGTCCATAAGGAGTGCTGTCAGTCAGCCTCTAAGGCCCTGCTCTTTGCAATTCTTCTGCTGAGTTGACTGTGCTAAGAATTTCATGGCCAATTACAGAAGCTCACCAGTGGCAGAACACTTTTGACTGCAGAAAGAATATAAAGGTTAGAAGAAATCAAGTTCTGCACAAACTGTGCAATCAAACAGTGATTCATGCTTTCTGATCCAAATAAGCCTTTACTTTCTGCAGATTTAATTTTGTCTTAGCTTGAAAACTAATTTGTGTCGCTTGCCTTAATTCCTTGCTGTGAGGAAGGGCAGGAGAGTTGGAACACTTTTCCGTGGTTCTATTATTAAGCAGTAGGCTGAGGGAATAAGTATGTTTAGCAAGTCATTCCACAAGCTCCATAATATGGGTATTTTATAATGACAGATGAGATACACAAGAACTAATATTCTTTATGTAAATAGATCTGGGATGAATTATGTAACAAATTCTCACTAGTTGGAATTTTACAGCTGTGTAGTCTTCATATTTTTGTTAGGGTTTTTTTTAATAATGATGAGCAGTTTGTGGTGGAAACAAACACAAAGAATTAATATGTGTTGAATATGTAATCATTATTTTTTATAGATAGAAGTAAATCATGATTTATAACATTGTCCAAAATTATGTCAAAATGTAGAGAAGGCAAATAGTATGAAAATATCTAAATGTCAAAATAATTTTAAAAAATCCAACCCCTCAAACACTTCACTTCTGATTGATCTATGTTGCAGATGTAATTAAACTAATTTTATAAATCTACCCAAACTGATTTCACGATGTAAATAACAGTATTTAGTTAATGATTTTCAATCATGTTTTGTAAGTAATTGTAAACCATACAAAATGAAATGTCTGATCTTCCACTCTTTATTTGACTTCTCTATTTAGACATTTTTAATTTATTTTTAGAAAATATAGAGAAAGAAAATTTGTTCTTCTATGTGCTTCTAAGGAGCTTGTGAGTGGCCAAAGGTCAAAAGCAAAGAGCAATTTATGAGGACAAGAATTAAAAACTATGTCATAGTATAAAGTGTCTAAAGCAGACTGCCAGGATGGGGGCCAATTACAGTGTTCTACTTATGATTTCCACCCTAGTTACATATCTCCTATTTGACCTCAATTCACCCAAAAAATAAGATGTACTTCATCAAATTTTTTTTGCCATCTTCAAGTACTTGGTAGAAATGATAAACTATTCTAAAGTTGCTTCAGATGAAAAGTATTCAGTCGGAATTCATCAAGTAAGTTGTCTCTGTAGCCCATACAGGTAGGCACTTCCAGTGGGAATTCCTAACATCCTAAAATACATGTTCAACTTGCTGAGATTAAACATATTTTGGAACATCTTATTTCTTCCCTTTGGCTTAAGAAATGCTCATATGACTAGCTTAGAATGTATGTCTAATTTATAAAATGGCTTCAGATAAATGTGATAAATCATATTTTTAATCAATTTTTCTGTAAATTTTGAGCAATCTGTTTAAAATAGATATGAACTTTAGAGATGTAGAAGAGCTTGGAGATTACTGTCCAAGTAGGTACTACTGCCAAAGGCAGATAAAAATACAATATATAATATTTAATATATATTGTCCTGAGCCTACTCAGGACTAGTAAAAAGCACTGTAATACAAATAACAATTTATCTATTAGTCCTTAAAAATAAAAGAAATTACAACTATTTAAATCTATCTCTACAGATCTAAATGACAATATTTACATGGGGTTTCTTTAGCACACATTTAGATACTAGACACTGCCTGGGGATATAGGGATTTTAAAAACTACATCATTTAGGAACACCAATTTTCCAAGAATACAGCTGAAGATTGTTTGAGAAAGTACCCAAGCAATTTAAATGAGAATTTCAAGACACGAGATGGTTAGAACTCTCATTAAAGGGATAGCCAAGATCTAGAGCTTGAACTAAAGCAACAGAACATTAGTTCATGTAGTTATACATGACAATAACACGAAAATCTGACAACTCGAACAGCTGTCCAAATTGCTGTACATATGTGCTACTCTGATTTTACAAAATCACACAGGTACATTCGGATTATGTGTCAGAGGATTCTTTGAGCATGAGAAAATATCAGGGCAAAGAGAAAAAATTCAGGATAGGGAAAAATAAGTATCATACCCCTGGGGAAAAATATACATAATGAATACCAGAGCAGAAGCAGAGAGATTTGATGACTGAACATAAGCAAGAAAATCTGTGAAGAGATCAGGAGAACTGCAGAAAGTCGCTGGAGCTAGCAGGAGCCACCAGCACTAGAAGAAAAGCTTGATTTTTTTTTTCTTTCCTTCCTCTTTGTAAAACCTCTTACAGTGCACTATTTAGTCCATTCAGAATCTCCCTGAATCTAACACTAGATTCTGTGCCAAACCAAGAAAGGAGCTTTCATCAAGGTCTGTTTTGATTTCTGTATATTATTTCTAAATATGCGGGCAAAAGATATAAACAACAGATTAAGCATTTGGTAACCATGCATTTGTAACGCATTATCTTTTAATCTAAAAATCCATTAGCTAATATCCAGAGTTTGGGCAAACTTTTGTAACATTGCTGCAGCCAAACATTTACAAGGAGATTGGCTAAGCAAAAACAAGGATAATAAAAACCAAAAGGTTTTCTAAATTACTGTTGCTTGTGTCATTAAATTTCATATTGTGCATGGAATCTAAATACATCACTTTGTTCTGCATGACAAGCAGAAGTGAGCATTCATACATTACTCCGCCACTTAATTAAGAGACTGGGATATTTGCAGTTAGCAGAAACTAATAAGGGAATCACATTTAAATTCAAATCACTCCTCAGGGTAGCTGTCTGCAACATAAGCAAGGCTCACTGGGTAGATGTTTCACTAAATGCTAAGCTAAAAGCTGAGTTTTACTGCATTTTGAGGAAAGAATAATTCTTTTTTTTTAATGAGGTGCGAGTAAAACAAAGAAATCTGGTTTTAATTTTCAAGTTATGTTTTGTTTTAGCTATTTTTAAATTCCAGTATGTCTATTACTTTGTATAATACAACAAGAATGTGAATATGGCTTTACTTGCACAAAACAAAATAGGTTCTACAAAAGAGTCAGCTGGGATTACCCTTCAAGATATTTTGAAGGAATATGATCTATTCCAGACAACAAGCAACTATCTTAGCAGCCTAGAGGAAATGTTCAGAAAAATCAATGTACTGGTACATTGTGAGCCACGTCACATTAAATAAATGGAATTTACCTTACTATCAGTTCTCTTTCTTCCTCACTACTGAGTTGTTCATTTTGTATTTTGTTTGGGAACTCCACCTCTTAGGGAATTTCAGACTTTTTCTATAATCGGCCAAAATTAAAGCAACAAAGTTAGTGCTAGTAAGTACATTTCAAGTGTCATTAACTAAGAATATTGTCATTGATGATTTGCAGCTGACCCTGACACCATCTTCGTACCATTGCTAGGGTCCTCACACCAGTTCTAATGACCTTTTTTTTCACTTTTCTCTAGAGACATCTGTTCAAAGGATCAATGGATCTGAAATCTTAAAAATTCCAACAAATTTTCTGAAATTTGAATGGAAAATATGCTCCTTAAAAAGTCCCAAAAGATACTTTTAAAATACAATTTTCTTATGGCATTTCATGTATATCTATATAATGAGCCTTATATTAACCACTATCAGATTGTTTAAAAATATTAAGGTAATAACTATTTTATTAAAAAACAGTCCAAATTTTAACATTTCAGGATATTAATATAAAAGATATCAAAAAATCACAGGACAAATGTGATATTAGTTACTTTTCTGCTTTAAAAGTTGAAAACAAAGCAAAAAGAACTCAATAAAAATTTTATTAAAATAAAGTATTTTAGAGTAGAAAAATAAGTTACAAATTTAAAAATATAAAAGAAAAGCCAGCAATGGAAAAAAAAATCCAAAAAACCAAGAAACCAAACTGAACCTCAAAAACTTGGATATGAATATTCAGCATGAGAAAAGTTTTCTATCCATGAATGTAAGCAACAAGGAATATTTAATGTCTCCCACAATGTTTGGGTGCATCTGTATCACAAGGGATACATTTCTGCACAGCATACAAGTATGTTTAATGTATCTCTGCATGAATTCAGTAAGATACTGGCCCATTTCAGTGATAGAAAATTAGTGCTTCTAGCCTAGCACTGAATCATGCTGCAATCCATTGCTATTTCACTCCTTGCTGCACATCCATAATGTACATGTCCCCTGTTGGCCACCTCACCTATTCTTCAAGTAAGTATAACTGAAAACATAAAATATCCTTTCTTCTGTGACCTTTCTACACTTCTACTAAGTATAAGGTTGGGGTTTTTTTCTTTTCCTCTGAAGTTATTTTCTGAAGGCTCTTTCTGCTGGTCTGGGATTTCAGCAATTGAGACTCTTCACTTCTGTTTTGAAGTATTAAACTTAAAGTATTCAAATTTGGGTGATTTTTCAAAATTTTTTTCCTTATGAAACTTCAATGCTGGTCATTCACAATTCTTAATACATTTATGAGGTAATTTACAACATATTGTTATCCTGACACTTTTATTTTATTATATCATGTTATCTTCAAAATGATGTTATTAGCATTTATTTTTATATGGCTTTCTTAGGTTTATTTTTCATCATTTTGTTTTTCTGTAACCTTACATAAGACATATCATAATATATCTTAAATTGAAGCATAGTCTTGAAGAACATTTTCACATATAATTCCAAATACAGCCCAAACTACAAAAGATCCCCACTGTGTGAACTTCACCACCTTTTTTCTTTAGGTGTCTTTCTACTTGAAAAGAAGGTGAGAAAGTACATCACCTTGTAGTCCAATAAAACAAATAATTTGTGAGTTATGAATAGACATTGGCCTGATGTTTCTCTTTCTCAGTATTAAGTATTTTCAACCCGTTCTGACATTTGTCTTTTCTACTCTCCAGTGCAATATAAGAAGAGATAAGAACAAGAAGTGCACTTGAGCTATCTGAGAAAGGAATGTTATCATTTGGCAAAGGAAAGAAATGTAAGAAAAGAAGCAGAGATAATCTGCCTTCTCATTTTCAGGATTAAAGTAATGGTATCAAGAGCAATACAGAAGGTACAAGTAAGAGGAGAAAAAGTGCTTTTCTCTTTGTAAATTGATTGATTTTATTTGGGAGATCATAAAAAAGTTTGATGTGGAGATGTGTGAGGATTTCAGAAGTATTTGGGAGAAAGTATATTATGCTTGTCACTGGCTGTGAGATTCAGTCTTGCCCATGACCCTTTCACAGGTAAACTTGTATGCACATGGATATTGTATTTCCTCTGGTGTATAAAAATAATACCTCATTATATGAAGACACTTGTTTTCTTCCATAGCACAGTATTGCTACAGAAAGAAGAACAGTACTACTCACGAAGCAGTGGAAAGTAGTCACAGAACACAAAATGGGGTATGCAACCTTAGCAGCTAGTAAAGGGCTATGCATCTGCCTCTATCCAGAGAACATTTAATCAGACCTCTAATCTTACAAAATAAATCGTCTGGCTTTCTGTTTGCTCCTAAATGCTTCCTTTGGAACTGAAGAGGTAGAGAGGCACAATCCCCACAGCTCTTCCCAAGTACATTGTTTACTGTAATACAACTCATTTTCAGCTGCCATCCTCCTCAAGGAGGAGAAGTTAGTAAAGATCAAAAAAAATTAACATATCATGAAATAACTTAGTTCATGTGCGTTCAGGTTTGGTTCTATACACCAATTTGCCTCACACAGAAAAAAAAAAAAAATCATGTCCACTAGGTGTGAATACGGTATTTCTTTTTGTGAGATTTTATGGCTTTTTGTAATTTTTTTCTTTGTTAATGACTCAATTAATGGAAACACATTTCTCCAGAAATGCATTTCTCCTGCACATGGGTTGGGGCAATCCCCAAACACAAATACAGGCTGGGTGGAGAGAACCCCTGACAAAAGGGACTTGGTGGGGAATTGGTTGATGAGAAGCTCAAAATGAGCTGGCAATGTGCACTTGCAGCCCAAAAAACCAAAAGTGTCTAGGGTTTATTTAAAAAGAACCATGAGCTGCAAGATCACATGAGCTTCAAGTTGGCCAAAGTCAAACTAGAACTTAATCTGGCTACTGCCATAAAAGATAACAAAACCCTTTTTCATAAAAACATAAGTGACAAAATAAAGGCTAAGGAAAATCCCCATCCTTTACTGAATACAGGAAAAACATAGTGATAAAGGAAAAGACTGATGTCTTCTTTTACTCAGCCTCTAATAGCAATGAGTTGTCCGTAGGGTACCCAGCCCTCTGAGCTGGAAGACAGGGACAGGGAGCAGAATGAAGGAATTTCCATAATCCAGAAGGAAATGCTCAGTGACCTGGTCTGCCACTTTGACACACACAAGTGTGTGGGGTTAGATAGGATCTACTCAAGGGTCCTGAAGAAGCTGGCAGAAGAGCTCACCAAGCCACTTTCAATCATTTACCAGCAGCCCTGGCCAACCAGGAACATCCCAATTGACTGGAGATTAGCTAATATGATGAACATGATGGTGCTAAGTTTACAGTTGGACTTAATGACCTTAAATGTGTCCTCCAACATATATTATTACCTGATTAGATCCATTTCTTAGGGTCCTGACTACTTCAGTGCTGACAAAAATTAAATCGTGTTATTGAAGTTGTACAAATATCTCTTAAACACTGAGACATATCCCTCTCCGTGACTAGATGATCTTTAAAGGTTCCTTCCTAATCAGACCATTCTATGAGTCTATGATACTATTACTTTATCAATTTATAAGTTGGCAGAGTTAAAGAAATTAAAGCAAAACCTCCTCAGTAGTGAGTTGTTCTAGGGTTTTGTTCAAAATAATCACTTGTAAGGCAACCTGTCTTTCAAAACTGGCAATTGATTACAGTTTCAGTTTAGGGAAATGAATAAGAGTTTTTCCCCAATAAAATTATCAAATAAAATACTGCTTGTTGAAAGTAAGAGAAAGTCCACTTCCATCCAAATAAATTTTGTGTTGTAAAGATAGGTCCATATAGTGAATGCCATATATATTTTTTCAGCCAATGCCTTTCTAAATACTTTTACAAACTCTGTGAGTACAGCACATAACGATTTTGGGGTTTTTATATATAGAGGACATGAGCATTGTATTTATTGCATTAGAGTGCTTCTGAGGACATTTCTGGAGTGTGTTAATGACTGCAGGCTATGTCTTCTGTTACATCTTTAAATGAAAGTGATACTTCAATTTGCAGGTGATTCAAAACTCTGCAGCAGAAGGCTACAGTACTGTATACAGACATTTTTGGTTAATGTTAGCCTGTGTCATCACAATCATTTGATGTACTGCAAAGAAAAACACATCTGTACAGAACCCTACAGTTCCTATGTCACAGGCACTTTTTCTGCTTTGGATTACTGATAGACTTCACTATTGCATCAGCTGAAACCAATCTTTCAGCACAACCTCCTGTTTCATTCTCCATATAATAAAAACATGCAAGCATTTTATAGTAAAGTCTCTTTTAGTTTTAATATAACTACACTTTAATTAGCTTTCTTGCACAAAAGCAGCACACTGTTAATTCCACCAGCTAGTTAAGGCAAACAACCCTGTTAGGTTTACATCCGTTTGCTTGATAGGCTGCTTTCATCCAGCAAACCTGAATTCAGCCTCTATCTGTATTTGACATTAAGAACAAGACCTCAGAAAAGACGTTTGAAAGAGACCTGATCCGTGTCTATAAATATGTGAAGGAAAGGTGTCAAGAGGATGGAGCCAGGCTCTTCTCAGTGGTGTCAAGCAACAGGACAAGTGGCAACAGGCAGAAACTGATGACCTGTGGTCATTTTGACACAGAACATGGGCTGCATTTCCCCTGTCCTACACTTGTTCTCATGGACAGAGACAAAAGATGGCTGGCAAAGCTGCTGCCTCAAGCCTAGTCCCTTGAGATGCTGCATTAGCACTGTATTTCCTGTACTCCAGAACATCCCAGGAATGCAGACTTTTTTTCTAATATCATTTTGGGGTACAAACTTTTCCACTTTGCTCTGCTAAGCTGTTTCTTAGAAAGAACTCAGCATTGTGCTACATGACCTGTCTTCAGTGGAGCCCAGTTTTCCATAATGGTGAAAGGAACTTTAGGTATATTTGTGTTCCAGCTTTGTTTGCAATTTAAGCTGTAAATTATTTACATTACAAGAAACAAAATTAGAAAAATGCTACTGGCAGCTGAAGCATAAAATTCTGAAAATTTGCCATGAGTTTTAATCTCTATGAGGACCTGGACAAAGCAGAAAAACATGGTATTGTCTAAACAAGCATGCCTTACTCTTCTGAATCAGAATCAAATAACTTTACATTATCTTTTAAAAACATCATCTTGGTCTTGTGGCCCTTGAAACTAAATTTACCTTGATGTATATGAAGCTGAAGAAAATGTACACTTTGGTAATTTACAGTTGGATTTTGCAGCTAGAGGGGTCCCCAGTAACAATCTTCCTAGGTAAAACTATTACAAAAGTTCATTAAAAAGCAAAATAAAATCTAACATGAAATACTAAAGGTCCTTACCTCATATGAAAACAAATGAAAAATCATTACTCTGGTTTTACTTATCAATGAACTGCTATGGAACAGTTAATACAATTGCTTTCTCTTGCTAAAATCAAGATCCTTAACTAAGGATCTGAATGAGATTTGGGGAGATTGGTTTATAATGTTGCTTCCCACCTGAGCACAAGTTTCACAAGTTCACTACAAGAAAATCACACGATGTAGAATAATAAACCCTTCTGAACCCACACTTGTGTTATGTGTAGTGGTGAACAGGCAGCAGCAGCAGTTCCCAAGAATGAGTATGAAAGCTGAACAACAGCATACCCAGAACTGACAGTTTTCTTACTGAGACTTTTCTAAGAAAAACCTGGAATCACTATCTGTGATTCACAGCTTTACATTAAGTCTTTTTGGAAGTCTGCAAAGAGCTGAAAATGGGATCTTCTGTATTTTAATGGTCAGGAACAGCTGTAATAAAATGTCATCTAGACTTTCAAAGAAGTCTAGGATTTTGCAAGAGTAAATTACTTTCCAAAGCTGTACTTTCAGGGCTGTGTCCAGTGCCATCACCATGCAGAACCAGAATTTGAATCATGACCTTAGCCTGAAATTAATGTAGATGTGTCTGATTAGTATTTGGGCGTCAGCCAGCATTGTTCATTTGATACAAAAGCCTTATTAAGTAAAAAAGAAAGGATATTGGCACTCTAAAATAAGGAATTGACTTTTCCACAGGTAGCATATATTATTTCTTCAGAGCTACAAGTACTCATGACATTTTCACAAAGAGGAAAAGCAGCTCCCTATTCTAACTTAGGGAAAAAAAATGAAGCAAACAAACAAACAAACAAAGAGAATAGATTATCTTTGAGACTTAAGAGTAAGGAGAAAACATGGCATCAGCTAGAGTGTAATCAGAATTTATCAATATCATATTCTCAGCAATCTAGAGTGATTTTTATGATTGTCCTTAGGTTCTAAATTGCATTAATTTCTCAATAAAGTAAAAGAGTGGAAAGAAAACAGTGGCGAGTCAAAATAGGAATTAACTGGAAGAAAGTTTTGGAAAAGGATTTTAAAAAGCAAGTAACTGAATCATGCAATCATTTATGACAATGCTTTTTGAGACCATCTAATCCAAGCTCCCTGCTAAAGCAGGGTAATCTACAGCAGGCTTCACAGTGAATTTTAAGTGCTCTAGTAAGAAATACATGGAGATCCTGTGGTAGTTTTCGCTCCATCTCATGCTGCTGTAAATTAGGATAGATGATTCCTGCCTCTTCTGCTGTCACATACAGAGTAAGAAACTGCTTTCTTTTCCCCATTTTTTTTTTTTTTTTTTTTTTTTTTTTTTTTTTTTTTTTTTTTTTTTTTTTTTTTTTTTCCCTGAGACTAGACAAGGTTACTTCTCACTGTCACACACTTTCAATGAAGAGAAAGTCAAAAAGCTGGAAGAGTACCTGCCTTACACACTGTGCATTGGGATGCTTGGCTATCTGCATCTCTGCACTTCACAACACCCAAAATGCACGCTGCTCAAGCTGCATAAGATAAGAGCAGTCGGAGGGAAAAAGTCAGGTTACTAAGAGAATAGAAATGATTCATGCTATGATGACAGAAGACAAAAAAACCCCATGAAAACTGAAACTAGAATATAGGTAATTCCCTAATTTTGAAAATTAAATAGACTAAAAATTAATAAGAAACAAAATTCAGTGTAACACAAGGATAATTATTGTTTTTGGCTTCCCTCAAATTTGGTCTTATGACAGTCATGTCTTTTGCCACCAAGAGGTACAGTCAGTGGTGGTTAACTGTAAAAGTCCTTGATACCAAACAAGACTTTAGGACTATTTAAGAGGTATATTTATTTTAGCAGATTTTCCCCATATATTTTCTTGCATAAGATTCAGAGAGTGACAACGTAATTCTAGGAGACTTTTAAAACATGAACTTGCACTTCTGGATGCAAAATAATCAGGTCATGGTAACCAAGAAATCAATTTGTTGTTGCTAAGGAGCGGCAATAATAGAAACAAATGGACTTCTGACTGAAATATGATTCTGTAAGTAGAAATTCTTTCAATGAAAATGGTAAATAGTGGGAATGTCATAAAGGTTGAGGTAGGCAACTTTACAATTAATATTACCTTTGAAAAAGAGAGGCGAAACAAAAGTGAAATTGAAAGAATGTCCACCTTCAGTGAAAATGGAAATACTGGTAGTCAGTGGGGGAAATGAAAGGAAAAGTAAAACATAGAAAAGTTTGGGTTGGAAAAGACCTTAAAGATCAGAGAAAAATTACAAAAAGGATAAACACATAGAGGGTCCATAGAAAGTGCATTGAAAATATGAGCAGAAGGCACTGTGACAAAAGCATGGAAAACCATGCTTCTATTCATGTGCTCTCAAAGAATATCAAGATTTCTGCTAAAATGAAATGGGTTTTGTTGCTAAAGTTTCTGTAAGATGAGATATACTTCTTAAACCCAAGGGGTAGAAAGATTACTCATTATGCAGGTTACGACATTATTTTCTGGCAAAGGTTTTTTTCCAATTTTTTAGGAGCAATTGACAAAGGCCACCATCATAGATGAGTTCCAGAGCACTGCCAAGAAGAAAGACAACACAGAAAAAATAAAAAATATGGTCTTAATTCCATTTTTTCTTTTGCTGAGATTTATTAAAGTATAATTTAATAAGTCTACTTGATGTGTTTTTGCTAACACATTAAGGTTTCATAGATTTCTAGATCATGTTACTTTGATACACTTCATTCAAATTACTCTTTATTGCCAGATTCTCTTTAACATTTTCCTCCTTTTGATATTTGCATTTCCTTGGATCCTTCTGTGAATTCCTTTCAGAATAATCAAAACTTCCAATACAGCTTAATAAGTGAAGTTACTTTCTAATCAAATCACTGTGTAATCATATTTCTTTCTGTATTCTAGGTTGTGCATAGTGACCACTCATGAATTAAAATATTATTTCAATAAGAGATGCCCAGAGAGAGAGGGAGAATAGAATAAAAAGAGGAAGACAGAAAGGAGGGATGGGAAGCAAAGAAAAAGGAAGGCAAGACATGGCAAGATAAAGCAAGGGGGAAGAGATAGTCTAGAAGGATTCAAAATTTTTATTGCAATCTGTTAATCTTCTAGGACCCCTTGAAGTAGCTTGCCTTCTGTAAGAAATCCTATCAAACTTCAGCTTCAATGACTTTAACACAAAAATTAACTATACTACTTCATTTCCTCCTTCGAATAGATCAGCTTATATTGTATTAGAAAATATTCCTTATTTCACTCTTTTCCAGTGATTCCACACTGAGACACATTTGACAGACCTAAAACCTATTTTTATTTCCTTTTTCTTCTATTTCAAATACAAAGAAATATTCCCTTAACAGAACATGCCAAATTAGTCCCTCTAGATGGGAACTTTCTGTGCTATATTTTGCTGTGTTCCCACATGTGCTGGGTTATGATGGGGCAGAGATAATTTTCCTCACAGTGGCTATTGTGGGGCCATGTTTTGGATTTGTGCTGAAAAGAGTGTTGATAATATAGGGCTGCTTTTTTTACTGCCAGGCAGGTCTTGCACAGCATCAAGGCCTTTTCTGCTCTTGGTTCCACCCCAACAGCACAAAGGCTAGAAGTGCACAAGCAGCTGGACAAGGACACAGCCAGCACAACTATCACAAGAGACCACAGGGATAGCCTCAACCATACCTTGGCACACTCAGCATATAAAGCTGGGGGAAGAAGGAGGAAGTGGGATGGGGACCGAGGCAGGGACAGAACGTTTGGAGTGATGACATTTGTCTTCTGCAGCAGCCATCACATGTGCCAGATCCTTGCTTTCCTGGGAATAGCTGAACACCTGCCTGCCCAGAGGCAGTGGTGAATGAATTGCTTTTTTTGGCTTGCATGTATGGCTTTTGCTTTACCTATAAAACTGTCTTCATCTCAATTCACTTTCTCTCCCTTTTGCTGTTCCAATTCGCTCCCCATTCTACTCAGGGGAGGAGTGAGTGGCTGCATGGTTCTTAGTTATCAACTGGGCTTAAACCATGACACCACAGTCTTCCAGTTGTTTGCACCAAATTTTAGAATGCCAGCTGTCAACAAGTAGCAGACTTCTAAATTCTATTCCAATTCTTTTCTATTATGGTACTCTTTGTATTATTTTACTTTGAACAAGTATTTTTCTTTATTCATAAAGTGTATTACAATCTATTCCTGGTCCCTTCCTAGAAGTTTTATTATCCTAAGTAATGTCAGAGCATTTAAAAAATGGTGGCATACCATGAATTCTGGAATGGAAACGACACAGTGAAGATTAGCTGAATAACAATAAAGTTCAGTAACAAAGAGAACTGGCATATTTCATAGTTCTCATTCATTCTTTTCTGGGCAACTAGAAGAGCCAGCATAGGATTGCAGTGATCAGAACATAGAGAGTTATACTCTGAAAGGAATATTACTTGCAATTATTTTTCCAGTACTTGAAGTCTATCTAAAACAAATACATTACTTCAGAGCTGATTAATATACTTGAACAATATGCTTTTTTTTTTTTCAGAAACTAATTTCAGGCAAGACATATAGTGCTTGTGTCTCCAATACTGCTTGACATTCAGTAGAGTTCAGTCTAGCATATTGTTTCTACCACTAGCTGGTGGGCATGTTCACCCACAGAATGCTTTTTTCTTTAATTGCTATAAAAGAATTAGAAATTTCTTTCTGCTGTTAGTCTTTTTATTCAGTATGCCCCTTGCCCAAATCCATGCAATCCTTGAAAAACTGTTGGTAAATCAGTATTGATCATCACAGCAACCTGTCACTGACTTAGTGGATTTTCCCACTGTATTTAATAAAACTTGCACAAACCTTTAAGAGAACAAAATTCAAACCAGTGTAAAACAGCTTGATAAGTAGTCATTAAAGCTTCTTCTGAATTTTCCTTTATTAAAAAAAAAAATCAAATTACCTTCCTCTTTTTCAAGCTTCAGGAAGATTGTAAACTCTTAGTGTGCTTCATTGAATGAATATCCACAGTAATTAAATACAAATGTAAAAGAAAAAAAAAGGAAGCAGAGGGAGAATGTTTGTATGACTAATTCTTTCCTGAAATAGCTTACTTCACACATCATTATAGCTTTCTGTCTTCCACTGAGAAATAAAAGTACCAAATATTTTTAATTCTTCACCTTTCTATTCACCGTGAGGATATAAACGTAGTGTCATTTATTCTCACAGCAGTTATTTACAGTGTTTGTGTCTTGCTGCTGCACTCCTTTCTTTCCTTGCTTCTTGCTGTTAGAGCTGTAATTCCTCTTAATGAAATTGAGGAGTACAGTAAGTAATTTCAGGGGGTGATAACTTAAAGGATCTTATTGAGAAAGAAAGTGCCAAGAAAGGTAATGTGTTAATAAAATTTTTTGATTTTTAATATTATGGAATTTATTAACTGTAATAAAGCTACCCATGACACGTAACATTAAGTGTTTGCATATTTCTTCCTGGTAGATAGCTTAGCATACCTTATACCTTTTATTAAAGAAAACAGTAATTACACAGGTGAAAATAAATGACACTGGAATATTTTTATGACTTTATAAATATATAGGTAGAGGCAAAGTCCAATTATGTCAATGCATTGATTTCTAGAAATTCTTACAAAAAGAATTTGGTACAAAAATGTCAGAACAATGGATTAGATAGATGTGGTGGTTGTGTTGCTGTTGGAGTTTGGATGTTGGTTTCCTCTCTTTTTTTTTTTTTTTCCAAAAAATGTCAGTGTCAAATTGAAGCTTAGAAAATAATTTATCAGCATTTATCAGAATATTTTCTATCTCCCATATAAGGATGACTAATCTCTATTACTTTCCAACTTTTTCTGTCTTAGAAAATATCTTCTTATTAAGAAATTTTTTTTCCACTTTTTTCTGCAGTCAGAGGTTTTTTGAATTCCCTGACTTTTTTATAAAAATACTTCTTCAATATGCAGAATATAACTGTTCTTCCTTGTATAATAATTAGTCATCATAGCTAGAAACAGATATTTTAAAGTCCAGTGGATTTGACTTGCTACGTATAAATTCCTATATTAATTTCATTTTCAGATCATATAAATCGGTTCTGTTACACAGACCTTCACAATTTACTCCACAGTCTTATTATAATATGGTATTTTTTCTGAAATTGGTAACTCCACTCAGATAGATGAACAGACACCACTTTAACAGTGATTAACAGAAACCCGTTCTGTTAATCTCCCTAAATTTAATATTTGAGTGCTAAAAAGGCAAATCACTTGCCCTATTATTTATAATTACTTTAAGAATTAGAAAACCTGGAAGAAAATTAAAACTAATAAAATAAAAAAGTATGCAAAATATTAAGCATGGGATTATGGTGTTTAGCTAAAATATACAGATGTTTTTCTTTGTTTTCATATAGCACTTTGTATTTTACTGGTTTTATCACCAGAGCACACATCCATTCCAGGCTTACACATGCCTAAAAATAGAGGGCCAAGTAAAAAAGATTTAGGATTTTATTTACTTTAGGATTTTATTTACTTAAGGATTTTCTAGCCCATAGTCTGGCAAACTCCACTCACCCTCTAGAAGACAAACTGCTTTAACCTTATTTCATGAAATAAAGAAACAGCAATCTGCACTGATATCTGAAGCACAGTAAAAATCAGTTATCTCTGAGGTATAAACTTTTACCTCTTAAGATAAAAATTGAAATATTTCCAGTCATTTATAATGTTTTCAGACCAAAGTCCCTGTTTTCAGTTTTTTCACCCTTGTATTCCAGAGTAACTAAACTCAATAAATATCAGTGATCTTCAAAAAGAACTTGCAATGTCCTCATTTGAGCTTTGTCTTGTTATGTTGACTTATGTCAGATGAGCTGGCCCCTTATAGTTCTTATACTTTGTCTCACCACTACAGTCAATAAAGCTTTTATGTAAAAAGGGCAAAATGCCCCTCTTATTTGCTAAATATGCTTCTAACATTTCTCCCTGTCATATTTTTCTTCTTCACTCTCAAAACATGTTTTTACTGTTAGCACTAAAAACTAAGGGATATTAGTCAGATTGTACTGCCTCACATATTAGCAGAAATACAGTTAGATTGTAGTGACAATGATTGCATGATTCATTAAAGATTTTGATTTTCAGAAAAGTGTTTGATAAAACAGTGTTTTGAAGAAATGCAGAGGGCATAATTGTAAGATCCCACTACACAATTGTAAAAATGTTGCAAATTTTGGCCAGCTGGCCTGATGTTAAGACAAATGGAAGCCATTTGAAAAGATTTTCCAGTCCTAGTTCTAGAATCAGTACCATGAGCATGTTTGTAAGAGTGGATGGGCTAACCTTTGCTTTTCACCTTTAGCAATTAAGTCATACTGATCAGGTTGAAGTACTGAAATTTTACCAATTCCTGATGCAAATCAATCAGCAGGTAATGAGAGCACTGTGCTGTTCTCTTGCTGTTTTCACATGCTTGGAGAAAATGTGTAAGTACTCATTTAAACAATTCCTGATGGAAACCTAGTTTCTTGTACTGAAAATGTTTGCTTTTAACCTGAGCTAGGTCAAGAGTGAATGTATGATAAAAAGATACTGTGTTTCTGCATATATCCAGATTGAATTATTTAGCAGTGGAGAAACAAAATAATTGAGAATGGAAAGATGACATACATATTCCAAGTTTCAACCTTTTTGGATCCTAGAGTGGACAGTGGCATGCTGCAGTGATGGAAACATGGCACAGATCCAGAAAGCTACTTAATTTATCTTCCAAAAGCTAAGGTGTTGATTTCTCAGATTACAGACACAGGGCTCTCTCACATGTTAACATGTGTTTCAACACATCTTGTAAGCAACCTTAATCACACATTGCCTAAAGCCTATCTGTGTAATTGGTCAATTTCTAACAATGGAATTAATTTTTCCCTTTGAAATACGGACTGAATAAATGTCAATAGGTTGGAAGCATCTTCTCTTGCAATGTGCGTCTTTAAGGGTCATGTTATAGCAGGCCTGTGAAAATGATTCAGCTTACAATGCTTTGCATTATTTTGTTCAGAATGCATTTCAAGATACATTGAAAAAAGAAGGAATGAGAGGAGCTTTAAAATGTGTGTCTCCATTAATGTCTCATAGAATCATATAGCCTCTTTTCATTGAAAGACTTATAACTCAGAAGAGTCATTTCAAAAGTGCAAGATGAGGCTGTGTCCTTCTATTCTTTTGTATGACTTTCTGAGTTCTGACCTAGGCCATAGGCGTTGGGTCACAAAGACAAATTAGAGCAAGTCCTCAGACCATTTGCCTTGAACTTTGCTAGCCATCTAAGTCAGGTATACTTATCTTTACTAAAATTAGGAGTATATTAAGGGCATTGTAAGCACTTCCTGAAGATTCAGAAGCAGCAGTCCAAGTGATAACCTGGGTGAAAATACAACAAAATTAGAAGGGAAAATACGCATTTAAACTCTAGCCTCCTCTCAGTGTTTTTCTCCACTTTAACATAATTCAGCCTCTCTGCACCACAGAAGATACTGCAGTTTACTCTTGAATGTTGTATACCCTTTATTAGTATAGTAATAATATTTAATGTTTCTTTCTTGCCCAGCTGCCAAAAACAAAGAAAAATAATGATATATTCACAGAATGGATTCCTAAAATCTTTCAGGAATCAGCCAACATGTAAAAGAAGATTCTGTAGTCTTGTTAACACACATAGATCAAAAATCATAACTCTAATATTGTGAAATCATAACATTGGCCTAGAAGTCCAGAGGAATATTTAATACCACTGAAAAATCACCCGTATCCTATTATTTTCTGTTCTGCTCAGAACTCCCTAGTTGTCTTCCTATAAACTCTCAAATACACTTAACCATTGTGACTACATCAACTCCAGCAGGTTGTCACAGATCCCTGTTCCTCTGATCTTCTTACTCTGCTCTTTCTTGGTACAGTTTTCTTCTTCATTTAGAGCTACCTTAAAGTTTTCAGCAGGAGCACTAATTTGTATAAGTAACATTATCATATCAACCTAATGAAAATTGAATACAGCTGATGGCTACTGAATACTGTTCCAAATAGCTTTAATACAGCTGCAGTAACATAAATATATTTGTTTAAATGAGCAGAACAAGTTCACTTTTGCAGAAAGATTTTTGATTTTTTGTGTCCTGCTTTTCATAAATAAGTACAAACACAGGGAGTAAAACCAGAGCACAGGATGAAATAGGAAGTATATTGGCTTTGATTGCATCCATATAACAACATATAGCATTAGTATAACAAAGACAAGAACCAAGCCTAAAATACTCTTGATCTTGAAACAATAATGTCTCTTTTAATATGATGTATGTAAAAATGTATGCAGAATACACCTTTGCAAACTACTAGGTGTTATTGTGAGCTTGCAATACTTAGCTTTTATTGAACAAAAGGTCTAAGCTTTTTCTGAATAAAAGATAATGTTTCAGTCTTCATGGCAACAACAGAAAAATAAGGATTCCCTGTGTGCCAATGTAGAAAAGCAGCCATGAACAAAAGCCAGACGCAGTAACCATTTTCATCATCAGCTTTCAAAGTCTTTCAGTAAATGTGGGATCTTAAATACTGCAGTATTGAAAGCTCTGCAAAAGATCTACACAAATTACATCTGAGCTGAAAGAAATGGTAATAGACAACAATATGAAGTGTGAAAACACATAAATTCATACAAAAATCTATCATTTTGATATGTCTGTTTTTAAATAGACACGGATGGTATTCCTACCCAAGCTCTAAAAGTGTGGTTTCAGTCTCATCAGTCAATTGCTATCTTCTTTCCAACTCAGCTTCTGCTTCTGCAATAAATCCCTCAATTTAACTTAGAAAATTGCTACTTATAATCCATTGTTTATTGGCAAGTCATTTTTCAGTCCTTCCATTTTTCTGTATCGCTAGGGAAACTTGGACAAGTGTTGTTCCAAATATCTTAAGATACTTTGACTATTTAACAAAGGGACAGAATTTCAAAGGCCTTCATCATGCTCCTGGATTCTCTCGTTGTATGAAAGGGGATATGCGGCCATGCATCTCCTAACTGCTTTTTGGTTTTACCAACATAACTATGTTAGATTAAAATTATGCTGAATATTATGACTAATGTTCATAAACTGAGGTGGACATAGCTAACTTGGGTTTGACATTATTATTTGAAACTTACAGAAGTTCTTGGTGGGAAGTTTCCAGTTCGTTAAGGCCTCCTCACCAGTGAAAATTGCCTCCTCACCAGTAAAATCAGGCTGTGATTTCTTACAAAGCTCATCTAATGAAAACCAATAACTGGAATTTGCAGTCACACAAGTTCAAATTAAAAATAAACACTGCTGCTGAAAGAATCTATTACTGGATTCTCCATTTGGTGTTGACTCCTAATCAGTCTTCAGTCTCTAAAGAAGTATTTGGCCATAGTCTCTCCACTTATGCATTCTGCCAATTCATCAACCAATCTTTCCATACCAATTCAAGTTTGCTGCTAATTCTGGTGTTAAATTTCATGAGTACCACAGTATCTCATTTGTCAGAAGCTCAGAAAAGAAATAGGTAAAGTAATGTCTTATAAATCACCTGACAAAAGCTTCTGACACATTGTTTGTAGCAATACTTACTGCTCATTTTTCCTACATATTATGTTAAGAATTTTACTGTAAGAATACATTTGATCCTGACACAGCTGGCTGAGTAGCTGTCATATTAAAAAATACATGAACTTAAAAAGAGGTTTTATGAAAAAAAAATGCAAGCCTTTTTGTATTTAGAAGTAAAACAGACTCTTGTACATAAACTTGTTATATGAAATACCATAAACTGCTTAAATAAACTAAAAGAGAATAAAAACTTCTTTAGTACCATTACTGATAAACCTATCAAAAAAACCCCCAACACCTACAGAAACCAGTGGACACATGAAGACCACAGGGATGAAACACTCTTTGTTCTGTTTATTCAGTCAATTTAGGTTACCATCCAGCAGTTGCTTGTGTTAAATAGGAGAAACACTTTCTTTAAGTGTGCAAAAAGCAGAGAAAAATTGTCATATAAAAACAAAATTACTGAGATATTTTGTCTTGCTAACATTAAATGCATTCTATCTTTTTCATTTAGTATTGTTAGTCAAATAAGTTATTCAATTTTTTTTATTTAAATACAATCCCCCCGCCATTGATTTTACATCAACCCATAATCCCTATTCTCTCAGGATTGTCTACAAAATATGTTACACACGCATCTATCTATCTATCTATCTATCTATCTATCTATCTATCTATCTATCTATCTATCTATCTATCTATCTATCTATCTA